>APFE030349796.1:115772-132947 GCA_000404065.3 Pinus taeda | reverse complement strand
ACAATATTGATTTTTATCAATAATCTTATTAGTAAGGCTTGAGTGATCATCTCAAGTAACACTTAAAAATACATTTAATATTTAATCTGAATGATAAACAAGCCAATAAAGTAAAGGTTAAGGGGCCATTTAATATGTATACTAAAAAAAGTGACGGGAAATGACTCAAAAAATAATAAATATATTTTTTAGGGATAGCAAGTCACGAGGTTTCTTTAGAGGGAAAAAAGTCTTTCTTTATAACAAAATCTCATGGGTGAAGAGGGGGATTCTTTCTGGGGAAGGTAAAATAGAGAAATTATTGGGGAAGAGACGTTGTGACTTGGAAGGATATGTTGGACAAGCCTTGGGCTCAGGATTCGACTGTAGACCTAAGAGACTTGTGCATTTTCCTTGGATTTTTTGGTATAGGAGCTAGAAGACCTCTACTTCAAAGTCTCCTAGGTCTCAGAGTTGAAGAGGCTAATCCCAAATAAGCATGGAGGAATCTATCACTTTGGTAGTTGGAGAACAAGATATGTATTGGCTCAAAGAGTGACGTTGTTTATACATCATCCATGAAAATTAGGTATGGGAATAAGTTTAAATTTGTATAGATTGTTATGAACTTGATTGAAATAATTATAGTAAAAATGAAAATATATGAAATTATTCTTTACATAAATAAATAAAATAGAGTAATTTGAATAGACATTGGAATTGAAATCCAAAATATCACCACTCTGATGGATGTAATGATGTTCATATTATTGAAAATTCAAATTGGTAGTCTAATATTTGATTCCTTCTCCTCACATGGTATCAGAGCCAAATGTCCTCAATTTAAGTGTTTCTCTTCCTATTATTTTCCTCTCACTGTGGTTGCCACACATTCTCAGTAACAATGTGGGGGTTTCTCTATGTTATGAGAGTTTTCATTCCCTTACAACATTTCAATTAAAGTTTTGAGTGTTATTAAGAAGGACTTTCCAGTGGTGTTAATTAAAAAGTGGCTTTCTGCTCATCCAACCCCCACTCAGTAACTCTTCTTATAGCTCTAGCATTGCTTAGTAACTCTTCTAGCCTATCAACTGTAACACTACTTTAACAGAGTTGAGCATTTTTCCATGGTTGATTTCCTTCTCTAGTGTTGAATGAGACCTACTCATCCAACCCTTTATTTGTGTGTTAGGGGACTAAGAACCCTAGCTTAAGCTCATGCCAATTTGCAACTTCAAATATTTGATTGTTTCTCTATTTCCTTGAGTGCTCTCTTCGAGCCACAACTATGTTAATTCTCCTGTAGGACATTGGAGTCAAGCTATGACCATGTTGAAATATATCCTCTTCCACTAAAATTATCTTTATTTCACTCTTTAGCTATTGATTTGTGGACATATTTAAAAAATGGTTGTAGATTTTTCTTCCTTTTCAAGTCACAAATATTTTTCGATTATATTGTTAGCAATTTGAAGATGGCATTTAAAATGGAGTTATGATTCAAAGAATAGTAGATCTACAGAAATTTATTCTACAATTCCTATTTTTCCTAATGCACTCAAATTAGCCCATCCTCCTAGCATTGTGGGTAATTTCTTCATTCCATTGAATCATTTTCAAAAGACGACTCAAAACTATGCATTATGTTTGGAGTACTAATTGTGAAGTATTTTCATTTCTTGCAAGTCCTTCCCCATTCTGTTCTTTATCATGTGGCCATTTAAAATTGGCAAGGAGTTTTCAAAACAACATCGATCATTGAAACTATTCATTGATGCTTCTTATTCATAACTAGAAGCTATTAAAATAATTGTGATCTCGTTTTGAGTCATTAACAAGAGTCTTAGATGACATTTCTTTTTTGTAAAATGTATATTAGTGGAGAAATATATCAATTTATGTTGACAAAGGCATGTGAGGAATGATTTTAGAAATATTTTGGACGAGGAGCTACAACTACTTTCTCTTTTTAGTTATGATCTATCAACATGTTTACCTTCAAGTAGCCTTTTATGTTAAAATAAAATCCTCTCTTTGTTTGGGTCAATTACCATTATCATTCCATGAGAGGTATTAACATACTTTTGTTGAAAATCTACATTCGCTCATTCTTATAGTTAGTCTAGAACTCAGTGGCAAGGAGAATTACCATGAATGGTCCAAAAGGATCAGGGACACCCTTATGTTCAATTACTTACGGAAATGTTTCCATGAAGGAGAAGGACACAATGCGACTTACAAGTCTACATGAGATAAAGAGCTCACCATATGCAAGCATAAGCATAACAAGGACCATGCCCTCCTTGATGTTGTTGTACGTGAAGAGGTGAGTTGTCATATTGTTCTAATTAAAAATGATTCTGATGCATTAAACAAGTTTAAATATTTATATGACACACTTAGAATCATAAGTAGTTATGTTTATGATCAATCTCTTCAACGTGGGGTTGAAGGATGTTGGCCACTTGGCCTTAGCCTTATAAATAAAATTTATCAAGCATGATATAGAAGCCAAAATAATTAAAATCAAATCCCTCTAACAACATTTTTGATGGCCCTATATCCTACATATTATCACTCTCATAAATCCTTACATGCTGGTGCCCAACCCAAGGAAATTACTTTTGACACTCTTACGAGGAAATTTATAGGATGACAGAAATATTCTGTGGGGAGGAATATATCTTCACAATCCCTTGAAGAAGTTATGTTCCTTGCATGTAAAGAGAAGAATCAATCACAATATTCTTCTACAGGAAGAGGTGGTAGAAGAGGTCATGGAAGGAAGAAAAATTGAGGCAGAGGTTAAATATAATCAATTAGAAAAATAATATGTTCACTATATTTTCTCGAATATAGATGGACATGATGCATCCACACACAAAATCCCTTGGGAGGGAATCAACCAAGGATATAAATAAGAAAAATGCAAAAGACCAATTCCGATAAAAGGTAAAGAACCTTAATCTACTCATTATATTGTTTCCCAATGAAATATTGGAGTAAGTGAATATATATTTCATACTTCATTTTCTTCTTGGAAATATGCATGGCTACTTCATACAAGTACAACCTACTACATGACCTTCTTGAAATACTTCTTTGAAGAATTTAGTGATAGTGCATATGGAGTTATATATGTTATAGACAACTCAAATCTTAAGCCATCCAGACTTGGCACAATCATGCTTAATCTACCTAGACTTCTTTACTTTTCTCCACATGGCGTACTCTACCTTCTAGAGTTGTGGAGAAACTTGTTATCACTTTTCCAAAGCTTCCATCAAGGACACTCCGTTCACATGTTTGATGGAATAGTTGAGCAAATAAAATCATTAAACAAAATTGTTTTCATGACTCGAATGGAAGAGGCGAGAGTGTTGAAGTTACAAGGAACATATGGTCATGTAAAAAACTCTACATTCAATTCCTAGTAAAATGAAGGTACATTGTCATTGAACCTTTACAGTATGAAATATTTGGACATCTTAATTATGATATTCCTCAATTTTTGAAAATAAGTGGTGCTTCTAGTTTCCCGAATATTTCAAGGAAACTGAAGAAATGGGATATAGGTATCCTAGGATAACATGGAAAATAACCATTTCATGATTATTCTTTCAGAGAAAACAAAAATATTGTAGAGATTCATTCTTATTTGTGTGGCCATATGCATGTTCCTACAAATGGAAATATTATTATAATGACTTGGATTGATGATTACACCAATATTGCGTATATTTTTTAAAAGTAAATCAAAAGCTTTTGAAACTTTCAGAAGCTTTCATGCATGGATTTAAAATGATACACAATCACATAGTGGATCTCTTCATACTAAGAATAGAAAATTGATTACTTATAATGAATTTGAGAACTATATTTTCCAACATGGGATTTAACACCAAAAAAAAGTTCCATAAAATCCTCAAAAATTGGTTTAGTTGAAGGAATGAATAGGACTATCTTAAATATGGTTCCTTCAATGATGTTTTTCAAAAATGTAAAATTGTTGGTTTGGGTTAATACAATTCTATGTTTAGTATATATAAAAAGAAATGGACATGTAATTCTTTCAAACAAAATACTACTTATGAAATGTAGTATGGCCACATCCCTTTGGTAAGGAATCTCAGGGGCTTTGGTTCCATATGTTATGAACTGATCTATAAGGAATAAGGAAGAACAATTAGTGCAAGGAGTAAAAAAATTATCTTCTTGGGGTACTCGTATACCACCAAAGAATATTATCTCTATGATGAGGTAAATAATAAGTTTATATTGTTTAGTTATTTGATTTTTCTTGAATCTTACAAGACTAACAATACTTTTGAGTGAGCCCCATGGGGGTAGGAAAATTGGTAATTACAATGCTATGAAGTTCGTTAGAAAGGCGGGCTCTGTACTGAAGGTCACAAGTTCAAATCCCCTGGACTAGCCCGGAGCTGTGGAGAGGGGCGGGCATAGTTCCTAGGGGTTATAGTGGTAGTGGTCAGAATCGACCCCGTGTTACGTGAGTTGTGAGGCTGCCCTAGTTGTCAATTCTTGTGTAATAAAAAAAACAATACTTTTGAGTGGAAACTTGATCATCTATTAGATTCAATCATGAAAAATTTTCTCATGAATTTTATAATTAGATTACACATATTTAGTGGGAGATTCCTATCCTAGATAAATTTATGGAATCTTCTTCTAAATCACTCTATCCCCCTAATGATGTTCAAGTCACTTATTTAGATCTAGAAAACCCTTTGAGTGATTTGATTCAGACGATTGGAAGGATAACACTTGATGAAATTCCATCTCAATTACCATAATAGCCTGGACAATTTTAGAAAGGTGCTCGAAAATGTCTCATTAAAATTCTTAAAGGTGTTAATATTGATGAGGTTAGAAAGATAGGAACTAGAAGTTCCACAAGACAAACTAGAGGTGATGTAGATAATTCTCATTCAGTCGATGATATGATTATTTCTTACTATTGTGAATTAAATTTGTACAAACTTCCTTTAAAGAATTTGCTTCTCATGATGAATGGAAAGAAGTATCCTGGGAGCATGATTTTGTCATAAATAATTGAACATGGAAGTTGGTACACACTTAATTTGAAACTAAACCAATTAGCTCAAAGTGATTCTTAAAGAGCAAGTATAAATTAGACAAGTCACTTGAGAAGCACAAAGCAAGGCTCATGGAAAATTATCTTCATAGAAATAGGTTGTTTATTATGAAGATAACTTTCCCCCCACAGTGATATGGGCCACCATTTCAACTCTATTTTCCTTAGTAGTATAAAATGGATGGAAATAATTATTTGTTAAATGGAGACATGAAAGAAAATGTTTTTTTTCTTTTTTTGTCTGAACCAAAATGTTTTTTTGTGAAGGGACAAGAAAAAAAGGTGTGTAAACTCACCAAATCCTTGTATGGCCTAGAGCCAGTACTACTAGCACAGTATGAAAAAAGTGTTACGCATCTTCTGAAATTAAATTTCAGATAATTTAATCTTGTTTATGCAACTTTATTGCTGATGAATGTTGGAATTTTTTCCTCTATCTTGTGGTATATATAAATGATTTGACATGTCAAATTCAGGACACCTTCATTACTATTTGGGCATTGAAGTGCCCCAATAGGACACTGTTTATTGAGATTGTCTATTCTACGAGAAATTATAAACTATGAGGATAATATTTAGTGTGATATTGCCAATTAATTAATTCTAACTCATGAGAGTCTAATTTATATAGATATATTTACATTCATTTAATTAGAGAAAATATTTATGTATCAAGTAGATTGAGTTTATTATACAAGCTTAGAATTGGAAACTAAATATGATAGATGTGCATTAACAAAGAATATTTTAGAAGTTATATTCATTTAAATATGGATTTTTATGTGCACATACCAAAAGATTTATAAAATTTGTGAGAGAACATACATAGTCAAGATAAAAAAATTTAGCTTAGAGTTTGGTTAATAATATGAATTTATGTTAATCAAAATTATGAATTATGAATACAAAAGACATGTAGGTATGTGCAAAATAGGAATATTAATGAATTAGTAATTAGTAATTTTTAATTAATGGCATTCAACAGAGTTCTATAATAAGAGAGAAAGGGAGGCTAAGAAGACCACCTTAAACTCCCTAATATTGGATAATTGGTATAATGCTAAAATTTTAATAGCAGATGGTTTAGTCTTGATTGTGCTAAATCCTTATCAAGTTTAACTCAGGAATGTGCAATCCATAAATTTTAGATAGTTGAAAAATATATTGAACTACAAGATGTATTCACTCACCATTTATATATTACACATAGCTCATACAATATTCAAAATTCATGTGTTAAAATGGGGAAAAGTACCACATAAGTAAAGTATAGCATGGCGATCAAGCTTATTTCTAGAAAAAAGGTCTATAAAAAATTTTAAAATAAATTTCTTAAACTGAAATGGGAAAAAGTATTCATAAAAAGTAAAAGCTAAAATAAAAAACTAATCACTTTCAAAATATTTAATTAACAATTCCACAATTAAATTTTGCTCTATTAAAAAAAATAAATACAATATCGAATATATATTATTTTTTTTCATTATACTTCTCACAAATAGATGAACCTTCCATAGAAATCCCAATCCTTAAAGGTGCATATAGAAATATGTCCGTCAGTTTTCACGTACAAAATTACATAGAAGACTGCATGTACTTTATAGATGTAGCAATGATGGGTGTACATGAATTTTAGAACTTTACAAACGTAATAATATAAATTTTCACACGTTTTCCTAACTTCACAAGGAAACTACTATTTTATCATATAAACTAACTCTATCCATTTTCATGAAATATTTTTAAGGTTTACGAGAGGATTTTTTATTTTTGAGATTCAACTTTAGAAATAATGTAATTATTTTTTATATCTTATTTTTTATTTTCTTAAACATATCTTATATTCTGTATCATTATTAGATTGGATGTAGGTTGTTAATATATAATATATAATTCAAAAAAAATAATATAATTATACAGATTAAATGGTTGGTAATTTTTTTATTGACATCAAAATGTGTACTTTAAAATATGTATCACAGTACCAAAATTAAAAAGAATTGTAATGTATCATATTTTTATGTTTCACGTCATGCAAATGTCAATGTATGAATTTGTTTGTGTATTTTTTGTAAGAATGAAATCAATGACTGAGTGGAAGGAGATGATTTTTGTGATATTCTTAAACAAGCCACATCAATCTCATTTGTTAACATTTACGTCTCACCTTGATGAATTGAATAGCGTACACAAACATGTAGTAAAGTCTGGGTATGGGTACCTTTAGTGGAGCGTAGTGCCCATAATTTCCTCTTCCTCATGGAAGATGATAGAAAGATGCCACCTATATTGATGGAGTGGAATATAACACAAAAGAGCTAGAATGTAAAGGAAAATGTGAAGAAAGAAATGGGAATGAAAAGAAGGAAAGGGAGAGAGAAAAATGATATAAAGTTGGGAGCATAGAGAAAAGAAGGAAATGCTCAAATAGCTCTAGAGAAAGAAGAAACAACCCTGATCTAGTGATTTGTAGTTGGGGATATATACCATATGATTATGTTGATACCTAAAATATGTGTCTTTCTTTGACTCGCCAGTGGGAGGCTCAGTGGAAAGTTGAATGACTTAGTGTTCTCTAAGTAAGTTGAAAAGCCACTAAGTTCTTGTTGGATAAGTTGATAAACCACATACTTCTTACTGGATGGAATGATTAACCACTTGGGTGCTATTTAGAAGGTTGATAAACAACTAGGAAGGTGAGATGAACCATTGGGGTGCCTGGTAAAAATAGTTAAAAACACCACCAATTGCTTGTTGACGAAGCTAATAAACCACTCGGTGCCTGGCAAGTAAACTAACATTTGAACCTTGAGTGTATCCCCCTTGATTGATCTTAGAGAGGCAGAGATCACTATGACACTTAATACCAAAAATTAGGTGATAAACCACCTAAATAGTGGATTCCTTCTCCTCTTTGTTTGAGCCAATCTCTGTGTTAAATTCATTTAAGAAAATAACTACTTAGACTTTGAATTTGGCGTGAGGGTGGTTAGTTGAAAGAAGGATGCAATGTACTTAACCTATGGTTGGGTGGAAAGTTGAAGTACCTTTAGCTTCTATCCATTTCAAGTTAAATAGATAAGTATAATTAGTTGTGACAATTTGAACTATAAGTGATGAAATTGTCTAATATGTGATTTGTGAAGTTATCATTCAACAATATCCATCTTAGTTTGCTGAGATTATTGTATGTTCACGATAAAAGATTTTCCTTATATTCCTTTATGGTTTTGTTTAACTCTTGGATATAAGTGACTTTTATCACTTTTATGCTCTACATATTTATTTACATGAATATGAATAATTTACTCAAGTCCCCCAGTTAACATGTTATTGCAAGTGTTTTCATTTATTTGAAATGTTTATGAATCTGATGATTCATTGTCTTGTTTAAGACTATAGACTACCTTCCATGATAATGAGTTAATTCATGTGTTGTGTGTTGCATGAAGATTCAATTAAATCTCACAATCACTTATCTTAAGAGAAATGTGATAATTTAATTATTATGCACAGCTACATATTGTTGTAATTCCTTCAGCTTCACTAAGAAAGTATGGCTTGTGATTTTCTTATGAAATATGTCCATGGTATCCATTTCTTTATTTTGCTCAGGATCTGATATGCGTTAGGTTTGTTGGTGCCATTAAAGTTCCTTGAAATTTTCACTTCTTATAAATTTTGGTAGAAATGTAGATTTGTGTCGAGGGTAGGATAATCTCTTGGAGAATTTTTCACCTTAGTTGGATACCTTTTCCATCTCCCTAGAATAATTTACATTTGGATAAGTGAGGGTGTAGATGTTTAGATGACTTGTGAATGAACCTAGTGATTTGGGCATCTAGATGGTAAGATCATGTGCACATTTGAAAAGTATTAGATTAATATTGGACTAAATTTCTGTAAAAGCCTATCTTATGAATGGAGATCCGATCTCAGTCATACCTTGGTGGAACACTTGCATGAAGTTATATTTTCCAGTAAGTGGATAATGCATCTAAAATCTAGAGCATTCGATGGTGGATGAATGGTGGGCGTAACTAAAGTCCTAAATAGTACCAAGACCATATCTTCATTACATTGACTTGCATATGATTTAGGGAATATGGTACATGAGGTGGGAAATTGTTCACACCCTTGTGGAGCCCCAGATGTCTACTAAGCTAGATATTTCATGATGTGGGGATGTGATCTCATGATTTGAGAGACCCAGGAACATCATTGGTGTATATCAGTGTGCACCCAAGATTTTCCTTTGAACCAACTATACTGCAAAGTGGTTGCATAACACAAAGGAGTTAGAGTTAACAAGACTCACAAATCTAAGTTAATGCCACAAGTGCCAAAGCGATAAGGTAAAGGTTATGTGGATGCCACGTAGGTTCCATGAGTGAGGTGAGATTGTAAGAGATGACATGGCGAGTCCACATGGGTCACATTTGGATTCCATGTGGAAGTACCTTGTTGATGTGGCATGATATAATTAGATAAACTTCAAATGGGTATAACTCTCAATCTAAGTTTTAGATTGAGTTAAACTTTATATCATTGGAAAGCTCTCAATGAGTTGGACATGATTGTGGTATCTAAACTTAATTCTACAAACTTTTGAATGGTGGTATTTTTGGTAACCCCATCTTCATAACATACTTTGGATGTCAAGTTAATTCATAAGTGACACCTTCCATAACCCGAGATAGTACAAGGGGTTGGGATGAAGTGTTACAGTGTGTTATCAAAGCCTGAGTTCAACACTTAGACTAAATGTGCCTAGAAATATAATGACAAAAACTTTGGTTTGATTCATTTCGATCCAAAAAACTATGATATTTGAGTCGACATTTTAGGCATGCATGTTTGCCTGATATATAGAACAACGACGAGAAATTTGATTGATTCGAGAAGGATAAGTAGGTAGAGATACTAAGAAAGAAACCTAAAAAAGAATAAAAAAATAATTAATCAATTTTAAGTGAAAAAATGATAAGAAAGTGCTTATGTCAATAAAATGTTCGACCACCTTAGTAATAGTGGGCACTGTAAAAATCTGAGTGAGAATACCCTGAAAAAAACATCGAGGGAGGTTGCAAGCATTATTTGACCTGATGTATCCTTTGAATATATCAACAAGAGAATGGTCAAGAAAAATCCCCTCAACTCCAAAATATTTGGCCTCCTCAAAATTCATAAATAAGGATTCCCTTTTATACCCAATGTTAATACTATAGGTGGGCCCACTTATCTTCTCGCCTAGTACTTATCCCATAAACTTTAAATTCCTAGTTGGCCTCACCAGCTCCTTTGTTAAGGATTTATTTCTTTATCAATAAGATTAAACTTATGAGGGTCAATCCCTCTAGTATTTTTGTGAGCCTCAACATCATTTATTTTCTCATAAAAAGAACCTTAATTAATCGATTGATGTTATTAATTGCATAAGGGATGTGATGCGGATAAGTTCATAAAATTCTTGAATTCCACCTTTTTTAATATTTCATTATCAATTCGATGAGCCTACCTATGGGGTTGCCATGGGCTCTCATCTCTTCCCAATAGTGCAAAACATTTTCATGGGTTTCTTCCCCATTCTATCCAATGATCCAAAATAGTTTGTTGATGATACCTTTATTATTTGACCTTATGCTCTAGATATGATAGATTTATTCCTAGAGTGTCTTAACAATCAATCTAACTTCATCAAGCTCATTATGGAAGTCGACGATAGTGAAAAACTTTCATTCTTAGATGTGATTATCTCCAAGAATGGATATGGTTATGTTTCTCACTAGGTGTTCTATAAAAATCGTCCATAGAACAATACCTTCATGTTGATTCCTATCATCATCCAACCTAGAAATTAAATGTTTTAAACACCTTGGGAACCTAGGCATTAATGGTTTCTGATGAGAACCACCTTAAAGAGGAAAAGGACCACCACCTTGATCTTTTGTGAATAATGGTTATAATAAACACCAAGGTCTTAAAGCCTTCCTAAAAGCTAGCTGAGTAGCTAGATTGAAGAAAAACCCCAATAATCTAGTTTTCGGTGCTCAACTTCCCTTCATCCAAGGAAATAGTAATATATTTTCTCTCAATTGAAGAAAGAATAAGGTATCTACTACTTTCTATTGTCTAAAAAATATTCACAGTACCCTTAAGTTGGTCAAATATCATGTTGACACTTCAACCATGAAATGTCTTTATTTAGTCATGTTTTGATGCAGGCATCCATCCATTTATGAAATTGGCCACTCCATTAGGCAGAGATACAAGAACACGTGGCTAGAATCAAACATAATCGATTCCATTCTTATTCCTAGAAAAGCACTCCAAGAATAGTAGAAAGCACATCTGCATTGAAAACCCTAGTGTCCTAGCCAAAATTGGTCACTACAATCATAGAAAGTTTAGAGAAGTTGTTCAGATTGAGAAATGAATGAGAAATATAAATAGAGATTAGGCTTGGAAATTTTGAAAGAATTGTACTATTGCCCTTGCTTCAAGATTTGCTTCCTCCTGAAGCTTCTTTTGTTTATTTTTCTCTCTCCTTGGCCTTTTTATTTCGATTTTTAATTTTCAATTAAAATAATTTCTTTTAGATTTATTCCATATTTTTCTTCCTTTGCTTTTCATTTTTATTCTGTTTCTTTTATATATCATATTTTTTTTGGAATTTAATTATTTGATCCTTAGTTGATGACTTTTCTTGGTACTTAAGGTTTTTATCGTATATATATTATTACATGGATTTATTATAAAGTGATAATCTTTAATTTTTTTTGACCCTATATTTATGATAACTAACCCTATTAACATTATTATTTTAATTCCTTATTAGTTAGCATTTTTGAATAATATGTTCAGTTGGTTTGATATATTAATCTATTTGATTCCTTATATGATTAAACTTTATTATATATATTTTTGGTTATCTCCTCATTTTTTATATTATTCATTTTGCCTTTTCCTTAGATCCTTATATCCATTTTATTTCTTGAATTTAATTTTAGTTTCTATTAATTAATATTAACTCAATAGTTAGTTTTATATATATATATATATATATATATATATATATATATATATATTTATTTATTTATTGTTATTTAATTTCCTTCCTTCTAGGGTTTTTGTTGGTTTCCACTTTTTTATCATTTTACTTAACATTCATTCATCATTTTTTAAACCCTGGTGGTTTTCTTACTAGTATATTCACTTATTTATCATACATGACTCTATTAAATTTTTTGCTGGTGTCCTAGAGATGTAACATATTTTTATTGAAACATTGACTCAAATAACACAATGTTATGGCTCCAAAAGAATCAAATCTTAGTTGCAAAATCCTTAACTCATATATAGAAGATATTAAATAATATTTAATCAAATATTTGATTATTATATCAAATGTGTACTAATTTTGAATTGTAAATAATATGATGGTTGGCATGACAAATTACTAATGTGTTATTTTGTTTTTTGATATGTATGTTGACTGGAAATTTAATGTTTGAGTCAGTGTCACATACACATTCTTGTTGCAAACTTGCGAACTTGATGAGTGAATATATTTGGTTGTGTTTTATTTAATTAAAATTCACGTGTGTGTAACATCATTTAAGAATACATCAAGGAAGTGCAAGGAAATAAAGGAACATGCAACATAATGGTGTAATACAACATTGATAGATCCACATATAATTAGGAATATGACTCAATTAGGAAGAGAAAAGAGGAATATTACCCTAATTGGATGAACACCCTTAGGAGCTTAAGGGTTGAGTTGAGAAGTTGTAAGGAAGGCAATGAAAATATTGTCAAATCTTCACAGAGGAAAGCGGAAGTAATTGCAGTAACTTTGCATATTTTATCATATCTACAAATACACAAGCAACATGAGCTTCATGCCAACTCCCTAGGTAGACATAAATCCAAGGAAAGCCCATCCGAGATAGGGAAGCATGGATTTGAGGTTAATTGGGGAAAAAGGTAGCATATCTAAGAAGAGGCATAGTTAAGCTAGTGAAGACATTGAGAGGGGGGGATCCACTCACACTTTGAAGAAGAGAACATATATCCATGAACAATTATCTAGTGTTGCAACTAGGATACACCACCAACAGATAAGGAATGAGAAAAACTTAATGTGAGATGAATTCAAGAAATAAAAACCCCTTACCTTTGATGGAGAAGTTAAGAAGGATTACAAGGAAGAATCTTGGCTATTTGGAATGAATAGGTACTTCAAATTACATTGTTACCTTGGAAACATAAAGGCCTAAGTAGCCATTTTCAGCTTGAAGGGTGAAATTGATATTTGGTGGGAAGACTTAAAAAACGTAAAAGAAATTCAAGCGAAGGATCTACCATGGAGGAGGTTTGAAAGATACTTCTAGAAGAAGTACTAGTATGAATATGACTATGACAACAAGATCAAAATATTTCACAAGAATAAAGTAGGGAAACTTCCTATTGATGAACACACAAATAGATTTTTATAATTGTTGAGGTACATTTCATTCATCAAGGATGAGAAAGTAAATATTCAAATGTACCTTAGTGGGTTACCATAAAATTTTAGAGAAAAAATTGAGTTTGATGAGACGAGAACCCTAGAGGACACTATATGAAAGGGTAAAAACTATTATCAACTATCCACGCTTAAAATTGAATTATGAAGTAATTGGAAACCAAGATGGAGGACCAACATTAAGGGGAAAGGATAAAAAACATTAGTACATCAACAAGGGGGAAGTAATTTGAAGTTCACCACTCTTACCAAGGGTGATTTTTAACAAAAATATAATATTTCCAGTAGAGATTAGTCTTCTAATCCAAGAAGAGAAGAATTCAAGGGGCCTAGGAAATCACCCATACAATGTTGGACATGTTGAGAAAACCATTTGTAGAAATATTTTCCTTAACAAAATTATGATGGCCCAAGGTTGTATAATGTGTAAGAAGTAGTAAGGGTGAATTATGTGGCTTAGAATGTGTCATGAATATATGTTGTACTAGAAAATAGACAAGCCAACCATCAAGCTTCAATGAGCAAGATGGAAGGAGTGATTATTAACCAACTTATTTTGATTTTGATTGACCTAGGATTTAATTTCAGTTATGTCATCTACAAGGTCACAGTGAAGTGATATTTGTAGAAAAGAACCCATGAGAATTCTTGGTTGGTTCAATTATCCATGTGAAACAAAAAGGCGAGTGATAAACACGGTGAAATCATGCCCAATAATGGTAAGGAACATGTCCAATTCAACTGATCTCAATATTTTACATTTAGATTCATACAATGTACTGGTCAGCAAGGATTGACTAGCAGTCTATATGACAAAAATTGACTCCTGTAAAAAGTCACTACAATGTCTTAGAGAGATAAAGTTACACTAAAAGGAATAAGGAAGCCTATCACTGTCAGAAAAATATCAGATCCATAAGTGAAAAGATGTAACAAAAATACTTTTCCCTGTATGTGGTCTAAGTGACCAACAAATCAGAGGCTAATAGATATAAAATGGAATATAATCCAACGTTAACACAGTTCAATGATGTGTTATTGGAGAAAATACCATGATTACCACCCAAGGGAAAGATCAACTTTTCTATTGAATTGTTGTGAGGATCAATGCCAACTTGAATAGCCCCATATCGCATGAGTACAAAGCTAGTGAAGCTAAAGCTAAAGCTGAAATAAATGTTGGAAAATGGGTATATCAAACCTATTATGTTACTATAGGGAGCCCCAGTACTATTTGTGAAGAGTGATGATGACACGATGTGGTTTTGCATTGACAACATGTACCTAAATAAGGCGACCAAAAATAAAAAAACTACCCTATGGTAGAATTTATGACATGTTTGATCAAATAAGAGGGGATATGGTCTTATAAAAAACATGTTTAAGGTATGGTTATCGTTAAGTCCAAATTAAGGTTAAAGATATTCACAAGACAAATTTCAAAACTAGTTATGGGAACTGTGAGTTTGTGGTGGTGTCATTTGGGCTCATAAATTATTTATCCAAATTTATGTTTTTTATGAAAACTGTGTTCAACCAATATATGGAAACATTTATATTGATTTTCATTGATGGCATCCTAGCCTACTAAAAAAATATAGAAAAACATGAAGAAAATTTGAGAGTGCTATTGTAATTACTAATAGATGATAAGCTCTATGGTAAGCTCAGAAAATGTGATTTCTTAGAATCACAAGTTAAGTACTTCAGACATATTGTTTCCAAGGGAGGAGTGGTAGTGGATATTGAGAAGATAAAGGCCATCATCGAGTGTCCACCTCCCTGGAATATTACAGAAGTTAGACTTTTCATGGGATTGGCCAAGTATTACCAGAGGTTCATTCAAAACTTTTTCGAAGATTAAGCATCCAATCAAAAACCTGTAGATGAAAGGATTTAAATTTCAATGGACATCAGAGTACATAGCCAACATTGAAAAATTCAAACACCTACTCATTCATGTACCTGTTTTAAGAATAAATGATCCATAAAAGTATTTCGTTGTTTGCACATATGCTTTCAAGGAAGGGATAGGAGCATTTCTATTGCAAGAAGGCCATGCCATTTTTTATGAATCAAGAAAATTAAATGAAAATTAAATGAACTATATCACTTATGACTTGGAGCTTGAAGCAATAGTGCATGCACTAAATATGTGGAGACATTACATGCTTCGAAGAAATTTTATTCCAATGTTATACAATGGAGGGATGAGATATTTGTTTGACGAACCTATGTTAAATTTGAGAAAATATAGGTGACTCACCTTGATAAATGAGTTTGACGTTGAACATTAAAGGAAATGAGAAATAAGTAGTAGATGCACTTAGTAGAAGTCTACAGTGGATCATTTAGCATCCATAAGCACTTATGAAGATGCCATTAAGGAAAGAATCAAAAAGGCATTGCTTCATGATGATCATTACCATATTCTGAAGTAAATCTTGCATTAGGATCGAAAAGAATCATTGAGAAAGAATTACTCACTCATTCGTGACGGTACATTGAAGTTCAAGGATAAATGGTATGTGTCTTATAGGGTGACTTTAAGGAGCTCCCCATGGATGGGTTTCAAGAAATGCCTTTTTCAAGTAATATTGGTTATCATATAATGATAACACCTATAAAAAATGTACTTTCAATAAGCATGAAAAAGGAAGTTGTTTATTACATTTCCAAGCACTTAGAATGTCAAAAAGTTGAAGTGGAATGTATAGTCCTAGTGAACTTAGAGGATCGGGAAAGGCCTAAACAACAAAGTTTCAAAAACTTGATGGAAATAGCACCAAGTCGAAGAGCTCGATGAGACAATTCCAATGTAACTTGGATTCATTCGATCAGAGCCTATATGAATAGCTTATGCTGTTTTGAAGATTTTGAACAATGGAAAACTTCATACTTACCAGGACATATGGTACTATAGAAAAGGTGATGTGGAACCATTTGGGTAGAACATGTGGAAAACATAGGGTGACATGGATAAGTCTGAATAGATGACTTCGTGTTATTTGGATGTAAGGTTGAGGCCCAAGCTCCTTAATCTAGTAGACAAATATAATTGAAAGTTGTTAAAATACTAAGAGTCGATGCAACAAGGTTTGACCCCACAACCATGGGGTATATAATATGAGAACTCTACTAGTAAACCAATGATCGAGAAATGGAATTTATTTGGTTCAAACTATATTTATGTTCTTGTAGTAACAATATGCGACATGGGTGGACGAAGTCTACAAGCTTGACCTTGCAACCTCCTTGTCAACCAACAAATCCATTGATAACACTAAAAAATCCATGTGATTTTGAGAGAATTGCATATTATATTAAAATGTGGCTGATCCATTTCATTGGATGGAGGTATATTACATTGTAGAGTTTGGATGGTTTGTAATAAATATGCAACAAACAAATGGCTATATATATATATATATATATATATAACAACCAACTTGATTACAGAGATCTGGTTTTAACAATTTTTTATATTTGGTGATACATTTTATTTATATTATATAGTTATAATGGAGCGGATACAACCTCTGAGGGTTTT
>APFE030349796.1:88785-112772 GCA_000404065.3 Pinus taeda | reverse complement strand
CCAACTAAGATATGGTTTTAAAAATTGTTTATATTTGGTCGTAGATTCTCTTTATATTATATGGCTACAATGGAGAGGCAACAACCTCCACAAGCTTGATTCTAGGGCTATAGTCCCCCAATGTTACATATATTAAAAGTATTTTTGGTGTACCACAATCTTTGGTGTTGTAAATGTTTGTAGAGATGATAGGCGTTTAAGCCTAGTTCTAAGTCTGCATTAATTTTTGTAAAAAAGGGCTTGAGATCTTGATGTTGCAGAAACCAAAAGGATATTTTTGGTGGTAGTTTTTAAGCAACTTCCTAGTAGAAAAGAGCTCATTTGTAGTATGATTTTGGAGGAATTTTTCTTATTCATAATTGCAATTTTGGGAGAATAATAAAGAGGCCACTCCTTGGAGGAAGGACTTAGAGACATAGTCCACACTAGATGAGCTTTGTTATCAATTTGTTTTGTTCCTACTTTTTTCTTGCCTTGATCTTCTATATTTCTTTAACTTGCAAATTATTTAATTTATTTATGCTTGATTTGAATTTATTTATGTCGCACTATAATCAAATTTAGTTTAAGTCACTTTAAAAGATCCAGATCACCAATAAGATTATTATAGTTGATCCCAATTCCTAAGTGGTAGTGGGAAGCCATATTTATGGGCTTCATTAGAGGATTGCAAACAAAATATAGGAGACATGATGTTATAATGGTGGTAGTGGACAAATTTAGTAAGGAAACTAGATTTATAGTTGCCAAGTGTAACCACAAGTAAATTGTCATATCTTAGATATTCATGAATGAGATATTTAGATTACATGGCATACCCAAGAAAATCATTCTAGATTGCGATACTAAGTTCAATTCAATATTTTTGAAATCATTTTTTGTTGGTTTTATAATGTAGCTAGAATTAAGCACAATGTGATTACCTAGATGGATGGACAAATTTAGAGAGTAATAAAGTTCTAGAAGATATGCTAAGGATGCATATCATGCATTAATAAAAGAAATTAGAAGAATTCCTACCCTTAGTTTAATTTTTCTATAACAATCAGTATCAAGAGTCATTGATGATTACTCCTTTTAAGGTTTTATATGGTAGAAAATGTAATGCTCCCATTAGTTGGGGTGATTTAGTGAGTAAGGTGGTTCCTAGACCTGATGTGTTGAAGGAGATGGAGTAGGAGGTAATTAATATCATACATAAATTGAAGAAAACTCAAGATAGGTAAAAGATCTATGCATATTAGCAAAGAATACATAAGGAATTTTAAGTGGGAGAGATTGCATCTATGCATCAAACCAAGAGGGTGTTAATTGATAAGAGGGTATTGTGCTATGCCAAAACCAATATTTTGTGGACCATTTTAGTGTTTGGAAAGAGTATGACCAATGTCTTACTTATTGGCACTACCACCCATAATTAAAGCACATTATGTTTTTCACATTTCTTTGCTTAATAAGTATGTGTGTGGCACTAATTGTCATTTATATTTCTCTATGATACATGCAGAATCTAAGGGGGAATTCCAATGAGAACCATAACACCTTACGGACCAGAGGGAGATCATGCTCCAAAATCAAGTAATATAATGGGTCAATGTACAATGGAAGAACTTTAGACTAGATCAGTCCATATAGGAAATGGCAAATAATATGAGGACACTTTACACATTTTTTCCACTATATAAATGAAAGAAAGTGCTATAAATATAAAGCTCAATGCTGTATTTTTATGTTATGTCTCGAGAACATCAATGAAGTAATTCCTTTCAAGGTCTTGGCTATGTAACAACCCATTTTATTGCACCATATGAAAATGTCCCTACATGTACTTGCTTGTATAATTTATATGAAGATGAAATTGATGACTAAGCTCAAAGAGAGGACATAGATTCAAATATTTGAGGAGGAGAGATTACTTGCGATGTGTTTAAACAAGGCCACATGCACCTCATTTACCTCCATTTACCTATCACCTTGAGAATTGAATGGCCTACAAAAACAAGTAGTAATGTGTTGGTATGGGAAGGTTCAATATTGGACAATGCTTATACTATCATCTTCCTCATTGGATGTGATGGAAAGAGGTTGAAGGTTTAAATTAGTAGGAAGCCAACATGAAAGAGGGAGAGAGAGAAAAAAGGAGAAAATATTGAAGATGAACCCGGTGGATGTTCCAAAATTTCAACTAAAATACTTAAATATGTGGATCTTCCTCTATATATCAATACTCAAAACCACATAAATGTTAATAAATCAAGGAGAACGTGAAGAAAAAAATGTCATTGTGAATAAGAGATGGGGGAGAACAAAGTTAGACAAGACTAGGAGAACAATGCAAATAAGGAAATTCTAGAATAACTATAGAGGAAGAAGAAACATGCTTGAGCTAGTGTTATGTAGTTGGAAAGATGTTACTTGTGAATGTGTTGATTCTTGAACCATTTTCTTATGTTTTATTGGCCAGTGATAAGCTCAATGGAGTGTTCAATCACTTAGTTCTTGTTGAGTAAGCAAATAAACCACTTATTGCTTGCCAAATTAGTTTATAAACCACTTGGGTGCTTTTTGGAAGGCTAATAAACTGCTAGGCGAGTGATTTCATCCACTCGGGTGCTTGTCAAAAAGAGATGAAAAACCATTATGTGCTTGTTTATTAAGTTGATAAACCAACTAGTGCTTTGTAGGTAAGCTGATAAACCACGGGGGTTGTGGGCTATAGACCCTTGTAGTTATTTCCTTGAAAATCTAGCTAATAAACCACCTATATAATGTATTCAATCTCCTAGAACTAAGCAGTCTTTTAGCAAAGCCTTGGGTGAATCCTTGTGATTGATCTCAAAGAGACACTATCATTGTGGTTCATAGTACCAAAGAGCAGTTAATAAGACACCTCAGGATTTGACTCCTCTTTTTTATTTTAATAAATCCCAATTGGAAATTCCCTTCAAGAGGTAACTCCTAAAACTCAAAATCCAAATTGGGGGTGGTTAGCTGCAATAAATATTGTAGTGTAACTAGCCTATGGTTGGGTGGAGTGTTGAATTCCCTCCTTTAGTTGATATCCATTTAAAATAAATTGATAAGTATACTTGTATCCATTTCAACTATGGATTACAAAATTATTTGATGTCTTATTTGTGAAGTTATGATTTGACACTACCCATGGAAGGTTGTTTAGATTATTGTATGTTCATGGTAAAAGAGTCACCTTACATAAGTTTAGGATTGTCTTGAACTCTTAGATATATGTGGTTGTTATCATTTTCATGATATGGAGAGTTATTTAAATGAATATGACTAGTTTCCTAAAGTCCTTTAGTCAACCTACTTATTGCAGGTGTTTTCATTTATTTGACATGTTTATGAGTTTCATGGTTCATTTCCTTGTTTAAGGTTGTAAGATATATCCAATGATAAGGATGTAATTCATGTGATGTATGTTACATGAATATTAATTTAGATATGATAGTCACTTATCTTAAGAAAATTGTGACAATTCCATGGTTATGAACTCCTATATATCGTTGCAATATCTTGAGCTTCACCTAGTAAGCATGGTCTATGGTTTTCTCATGAAATTTTTCCATGGGATCCAATTGTTTTTTTTTTTTCTCAAGATCTTATATAAGTTAGTTATGTTGGTGCCATTAAATTTGTTATGGTCACTGTATAAATCCTTTGAATGTCAATGTTTAGAACTTGGGTTCGTGTTATTGGAAATTGCTGTTATGGGAAAATGGCCTTCCTTAAGAAATTCCACTAAAATTCCTTAAAGTTATCTCTTCTTGAAAGTTTTGGTAGAAATATATATTTGTATCTAGGACTAGATGTTCTCTTAGTGAACATTCTATCTGGTTGAGATACCTCTTCCAGCTTTCAAGATTACTTTGCATTTAGATAAGTGAGAAGGTGTATATCTAGTTAACTCATTGATGCATTTGGTGATCCAAGTATTTGATTGATTATAACATATGAATTTTCAAAAAGGTCTAGACTAAAATCGGATCAAATTTATGTGATAACTTGGTTTATGACTACATATTATGAATGGGACTCACGTGGATGAAGACAGGTGTAAGGTGGAAAGCATTGAGCTAGAGCGGGTAGGAGCTCGACGGAAGCGATTAAACAAGGTTTCAAAATGGTGCAGATATTCGTTTATAATTGAGGGCGTAAGAGGAGGGAGCTCAACTCCCTCCTATAAAGACATAGCAGCTGACAAAGACAAAACACCGATAATCAGCAGCAAAAGTTTTGCTGATGGCAGAAACAAAGATAAGGAAAAGGAAACAGAAGGGAACAAGACCAACAAAAATAGTAGCACAAAGGACATAGAGGAAGAAGACAAAATTCAAGGTGCAAGAGACAAAAAACAAAAGGGACCCTGCAAACTGAAAGAAAAAATCACTCCTAGGATAATATTAAATGATCCTACTCTGCAGGCACACAAGGAACACATGGGAACCTATGCCATTATCTGTAAATTCATGGGACTCTAGCCCACTGAAAAAACTTTATAGATGTGGATCAACTATCACTGGAAACCCAAAGGAAGCATTGACCTACATCTTGTGTCAAAGGGATTCTTCACAGTAGTGTTCTCAAACATCGAAGACAAATACATAATATTTGAAGGAGGACCCTACTTTTATGCAACAGCTGGTCTCTATATGAGGCCTTGGAAGATGAACTTTGTTCTAGAGCGAGAAACCTTCACTTCAGTCCATGTCTAGGTCAGGCTCTATTCTCTACCTCTGGATTATTGGCAAACATAATTGCTAACTACCATTGGTAATAAATTAGGAAGTTTCATCAAAACTTTTGAAGCCACAAGAAGGGCAAAATATACCTCCTTTGCAAGAATATGTGTGGAAATGGATCTGTCAGGTGCTCTTTCGGAGGAATTAATCTTGGAAGTTTTTGATGAAGAATGGTTGCAGGTAGTGGACTACGAGCATATCCCATTCAGATGTCATAGATGCCATGAGCATGGACATTTGTTTAGAGACTGTCCTCTTGGTAAAACAGATAATAAAGGGAAACCTAATACAATGAAGGAGACTAAAAGCTTTCAGAGAGTGACAAGTAAATGGAAAGTGGGAAAAAAGGGGCCAAAGAAACAACACAACGAGGTGCAAAGGAACAATCAAAACAAGTTTCAAGTGACGGAAGAGAATGAATAAATCATGAGGGAAAACCAATATTAGGAGAAAGGTCCTAATGAAGAAGAAAAGAAAGAAGAAAACAAACATTCTCCAGAAACTGGTTATCCAAAAGAGCCAATGATGATTGAAACAGAAATGGAGTTGGACTAGGAAATGACCCAAAATGAAATAGATCTGGAAGATTAGGAACTACTGGAAATACTTGATAAGGAGAACCTCGATCTAGAAGGATTCTTGATGCAGGGAATCAAGGAAGGAATAGGCTCTCTGCCTCAAGAAGAATGTAATAGAATACAACAATTGTTTTTATGGAAAGCTCAGGAAAGAGGGTTGGATAAAGGTGAAAACATTCACAAGCAAGAACACCAAGGTGTAAAAACTATGAAATGAACTCCAGCATTAGCGACTAGATATCCAGGAAAGAAGAGGGGTAGAAAAAAGCAAAATGAGCTCCTGATGGAGTGTGGAAAGCTAATGATAGATTTGGGTGAGATGAAAGACCTAACTAGCTACTCCTTTACAAATATTTAATTATGAAGTTCATATATTGGAACATCAGAGGTTTAGGTAGTAAAAGAAAACAAAGAATTCTAAGTAACAGAATGAAACTAGCAATACCAGACATTATCTTCATTCAGGAAACAAAATGCTTTATTCAAAAATTAAAACAGATCCACAGCAAATGGCTTAACAGATTTGAGTTTCTAGAAGTTAAAGCAGAGAACACAGCTGGAGGTATCCTAACTCTATGGAACCCTCTAAAAGTCAGCATAATAGATGCGGAGGCATCTATAAATTAATTATCAATAATTTTTCAACCATTTGGGGTGTCGGATACCTTCCTAGTCAGTAACGTTTATGGGCCTCAAAGAATAGAGGAAAAACTCAGGTTTCTTGAATCCCTGGTTGATCTTAGAAGTAGACATGAAGAAATTCCTTGGGTCATGGGAGGAGATTTTAACATGATTAAATCTCTTTCGGAAAAAAAGGGGGTACTAGACTACTAAGTAAAGATTCAATAGCATTCCAAACCTTCACAGATGATATGGAACTAGTGGACTCTGAAACGCACAATGGTCATTTCACATGGAACAATAAAAGAGAAGGGGAGGCACAGGTCACCTCCAAATTAGAAAATTTTTTGTTATCAGAGAATCTTATGCTCACAAACAGAGAAATTACTGCTAGTGTTCTCCCTTTTGGTGGCTCGAATCACTGGCTGATTCAATTAGAAATCAAAGGGATTGATTCTCCACGGAATAGATCCTTTAGATTCGAGAATATTTGGTTCTCACACCCAAATTTCATCAGCAATATAGAAAAATGGTGGTCTGAAGATTTGCAGATACAGGGCACTATAATGTTTCTCCTTCATGAAAGACTCAAGCACATAAAACTCAGGCTCAAAGAATGGAACAAGAAGGAGTTTGGCAACATTTTTTTGGATAAAAAAATCAATGGAAATCAAACTCCAAGAACTCAATCAAGCACTGACCATGGATGGTTTTGATAAAGTCAAAAGTGAACAAGCTGATAAATACCATCAGGAATGGAAGACATTATGTAAACAAGAGGAAATATTTTGGAAACAAAAGTCTCGAGTTTAGTGGCCCAAAGAAGGTGAATGTAATACCAGATTTTTCCATAGATCCACCATGGCCAATAGAGCTCACAATAGAATCTCTTCGATACTGAATGAAAATGGAGAGCTTCAAACCTCTCATAAGGGTATTGAAACAGTGTTGGTGCAAAATCTCAGAGGCATCACTGAGGAAAATAATCTAAACATAGAGCAATACATTAAGGAAATTACAAAAAACATCCCTAAGCTCGTGTCTAGAGAGGACAATTTTAACTTGAATAAACCAATAACCGAAGATGAGATCAATGAAGTTATTAAAGACATGCAAAATAGTAAAGCTCCAGGACCAGATGGTTTCAATGTAGAACTTTTTAAGGCATGCTGGAACATTGTCAAATAGGATATTCTAAATGTGGTGGAGGACTATAGAAGAAACAAGACTATTTTGAAGGCCCTCAACACCTCCTTCATCTCCCTGATTCCCAAACAGGATTCAACTCTGACTACTGATATGTTCAGACCCATTACTTAATGCAATGTGGTTTATAAAATTATATCCAAGGTGTTGGCTAGTAGACTCAAACCTATACTTCCTTCTTTAATTTTAGGGGAACAATCTGGTTATGTGGAAGGCAGATATATCCTAAATAGCATTTTTCAATCTCATGAAGTAGTTCACATGGTAACCAACAAGAAATAGGTTTGTATGATCATGCAATTAGACATTGCCAAAGCGTATGATAAGGTGAACCGAATCTATGTCAAGAAGGTCCTTTCTTCATTTGGGTTTGATCACAAGTGGATCAGATTGGTTATGGCTCTAGTTACTTCTTCCAGCTTTTCGATTTTAGTGAATGGTTCACCCTCAGGAATCTTCACTCCTTCTAGAGGTCTTAGGCAGGGAGACCCTCTCTCTCCCTTTCTCTTCATCATCACGATGGAAGGTCTGGGGAGGTCCATTAAACAGGCCAAAGCTGTGGGAATAATTAAGGGCCTTCAGTTAACAGAGAATGGTCAGGCAATGACTCACCAACAATTTGTGGGTGACACTATGTTGCAAGGAATTCCTATAGTCAAAGAAGAATTGGCTTACAAACAAATCCTAATTGACTTTGCCTTGGCGTCAGGTATGGAAGTCAATCTCTCCAAATCCAAAATATTTTTCTTTAATACTAACATTGCCATTCAGAGAAATATCTCCAAATTCTAGGCTTTCAAAGGGATTCCCTACCTTCTAAATATTTGGGAATTCCCCTCACAACTAGTCCATTGCAAAAAATTATTTGGGAACCAATGCTCAACAAGATGCAAGACAAAGTTAAAAAATGGACTTTCAGTTCATTGAACCTTGCTAGCAGGTTGATTCTGGTCAAGGTCGTTCTGCAATCTTTCTCTGTGTTCTTTTTATCAACCCTCCCAGCCCCCAAAGGAGTGTTACATAAATTGAACAATATTTAGAGATATTTCCTTTGGGGAAAAGAGGAAACAAGGAAGAAATGGGCTCTGGTTTCTTTGGAAAAAATATGCAAATCCAAGAGTCACGGGGGCCTAGGCTTATATGGTCAGGAGATTCTAAGTAAAGTTTTGGGAGCCAAGCTCTGGTGGAGATGGGTTAAAGAACCTGAAGCCCAATGGGCCATGACCTGGAAAGAAAAATATGCAAGCTCCTGACAAAAATAGATCTTATCAGAATGTCGGTGAACACAAAAGGATCCTACATCTGGAATAAAGCCTGGGAAAACATAAGCCTAGTTCAAAACAATAGTTTCTGGGAGATCAGAGAAGGAGATCTTGCTCACTTCTGGGAAGATAAATGGCAACAAGAACTAATGCTATTAAAAGAGGATTTTATGAGCCTGAAGCAAGAAACTGACTCCCAAGGATTAATTAAAGTTAAAGATTTCTGGAATCTTCCTCACGACAATGGAAAATGGAGAAACTGGAGAATCATAGACTACAGAGATGAGAGTCCTACAAAAACAAAAACAGAGGCACTTATGGGTATTTTAAAACAAAGGAAAATCTGGGTATCAGAGGGACAAGATTAGCTAAGATGGGGCCCCAATAAAGAAGGCACCTTTAATCTTAGGGAAGCAAAGAGGATAATCCTGAACCTTGATTCCTGCATTCTGGACAAATCCTGGCAACAACTTTGGAGGCATCAAGGGTGGATGAAGATTAAGCTACTTATGTGGTTAGTCCATCACAAGAAAATCTTAACTTGGGACAATATCAGAAAAAGGGGAGTTATTGGACCCTCTAGATGTCAGCTATGTGAAGCCCAAGAGGAAACAATGGAACACATTCTCAGCAACTGTACATTCACCACCTGGTTGTGGGATTCCTTTGCCACAATTTTCCAATAGACAATCAAGGATAAGGAAAGTATTATTAACACCCTAAACAAGTGGAGAAGGAACTTTTTAGAAAATGAGCTCCTTAATTTGGCTCGGGCCTTCACGCCAAGCTTCATTATCTGGAATGTTTGGAAAGAAAGGAATAAGAGAATTTTCAAGAGTGAACAAACTATCTCTCTTCACTTGTTGGACCTAATCTTGAAGCAAATTAAGGAGACAGTTAGCAACACTACCCGTAACCATCCCAAGAATCCTCCTATTAAATATGAGTTGAAAACTCTCATGCAAATGGGTTTGCATGAGCTCAGTCCCCATGAATAGTGCAGAAAAGCAAAAGATATGGATACGGAGAAGAATTTCTCGCATCCTCCACCGAAAGGCTATCTAAAATGCAATATTGACGGTGCTTCAAAAGGCAACCCTGGAACATCAGGTTATGGAGGTGTTTTAAGAGATGAAGAAGGAAACATCATCTTTGTTTTCCACTGCCATTTAGGTTGGCCACCAACAATATGGTTGAATCAATGGCTTTGGAACATTGTTTAGAGCTTCTAAAACTGAGACATAGCTCCAATGTCATTGTTGAAGTAGATTCAGAGATCTTTATCAATGCGGTCAAGAGAATCAGTTGTGGAACAGTGCCAGAGAAGGTTTCGAAATGCTGGAGACTAATTCAAGTGTATCAGAGAATTCAAATTCATCTTCTGAGTCTTTGAACTGTTAGATTTAACCATGTTTGAAGAAATGCCAATAAGTTAGCAGATACTCTAGCCAATCAAGGTGTGATAAATTCAGAGTGCAGAATGGAGCTGAAGTGGCAAGAAACACCTCAGAGCAGATTTAAAGCTCTCTGCAATGAACAAGCAGCAAAGAACAGAGAGATTTTCAAATACTGGGCCAAAGAAAATGGTACGAAATGAAGGCTTCTAAGCACGTTCATTCTTGGTATTTCAGTTGGTTCTTGGATGAAGGGCATGCTCAAACTGGTCACTCTTCACCCGAGCGTGAGTTGTCCTATCTCCTTTCTTCTTCGATTTGTAGCTCTAAGGCCTTTTCTTAGTCCGCGACATTCTCAGAAACCAGTTCTGAGGTGTTCTCACGTGAGGAGGGTGGTTGGTTCTTTCAAACGACAACTATTTCCTTATATTTCACTTACGGAGGAGAAAACTACACACATAATGGTTTCTGGGTGATCACGGTGCTTCAGAGTGGTAAATGGTATAGGGATTGTGGGAGTGATTCCACTGGGCTCCTGATGCGTGGCAACGATTGGTGAAAAATACCACCTCCGATCACGCCTTATCTTTCAATTAGCTTGGCATTGTGATATTATTCCTTCCTGTCCGATTTCATTGGTGGAATCAACGGTTAGGTTTGGGTGTGCAGCTTTGTGGGGCCTATAGTACTTTCACACCTTTCAAAACCTTGCAATATGATTTTTTGGTATTATATTTTCGGTCAAACTTCCTTTTATTTAACCTTGGGTTTATTTGTAAGGTTAGCTTTGTACTTGCTGAGGGGAAGGTCATTCCACATCAGAACGATCGGTTTTCCTGCATCCTTAAAGCTTAAATGCTTTTTGTAAATGTTGTAACCTTATTTTTTCGATAATGAAATAGAAGGATATTCTCTTGCTTTAGCAAAAAAAAGAAGACATGCATAAGGCTAGGTCTTTCTATAAGAAAATGACGCATTTGATGGTGGATGAATTGTTCACATATATAATGCCTTGAACAAGATCGAGACAAAATATTTCGTATGATTTTCATATTATCTAGGAAATCTAGGATTTAAGGTGGAAAGTGGTGCACACACTTATGGAGCCTGATATGTTCGCTAAGCCTAATATTCCATGACACAAGCATGTGAATTGGGGATTGAGAGATGGGAGCGTTTCAATTGTGGATATTAGTGTGCACCCTAGATTTTTCTTGGAACTAGAGATAACATAAAGTGGTTGCATCACACAAAGGGGTTGCACTTAATGTGACCCACAACCCTAAGTTAACATGTGAAGCACTAATGGGATAAGGTGAAGTCTATGTGGATGTGAGAAAGCTTCCATGAGTGAGGAGGGATTTCTATAGATGACATTGCAAGTCCATATGGTTCATAAGTGGATTCCATGTGGAAGTACCTTGCTGGTGTGGCACAATATAATTGCTTGAACTTCAAATGGATATATCTCTCAATCTAATAGTTGGATTGAGATAAAATCTATATTGTAGGAAAAATCTTGATGAGGTGGACATAAAGGTGGTATCGAGAATTAATTTCACAAACTTTGAAAAAATGATATCTTTGGTAACCCCATCTTCATAACAGACTTTGGAGGTCAATTTAAGTCATAAGAAACACCTTTCATAGCTCATGATAGTACGAGAGAGTGGGATGGAGTGTCACACATAAAAATCAATTAAATTATAACATTATTTTATATTATTATAAAATTTAACATATGAATTTAACATATATACATTTTTTTTTCTGAATTAGGCTATTCTATTATGTACAAAAGTTGAAGATATAGTTACTGTGCAGGCTTTACAGCGGGAGCCTGCTGACATAGATCCTGGTAGACGGGCTCAACCCTTTGGCCATGCCTGCAAAAAACTCAGAAATTCCTATGCAGGGGAAACTAGCCACCAAAACAACGACCATCAATCCCTCGCAGGGGAGGACCCAAAACTGAAACGGTAACCATTAGTCCCATGCATGGGAGCGCCATGGAGGCTTAATTCCTCATTCCCCAAAGAACCCCAAAACACTAAGACGCGTCGACCCTAGAACAAAGACACGTCGACCTCAAAACATTGACACGTCGACCCCAAAACAATGTCACTGAGACTCGTCGACGGCTGAAACAGAACAAAACATAGACATGCAATGACAAGTGGACGCGGTAAGATGACCCGAGAAGCCAAGAGCCAACACCCAGACAACAGTTCCTGAACTAGAGCCGCGTGCTTATCTTCTGACTCCTCCTCTTCTGGCTCCTCCTCCGGCTCCTCCTCCACTATCGGATAGGAACTGTAGTAGTCCTCCTCCAGCACTTTCGTTGCAGCTTCCTCAGCCTCTGCAGGTAGAGAATCGCTGCCATCCTTGTGAGGAGTCGGAGCCTCGACTGTCTTTCCCTTGTCTTCCTGAGTCGCAGTGGCCTTATGGCTTTCTTCTTGCAAGGGAGCTAGAACAGGCGGAGAACTGGTGCCTCCTTCCTCCTCCGGTTCCTCAATGAACAAAACAGAGATATGAACATTGATACACGGCCTGATCAAACAGCTGTCAAAAGAGAAGATGGCTGAGCCAAAGAAGGGTGCGCCAGAAGTGCCAGAGGAGCTGGCTTCCAGGAGTTGGGCAGGCTGGGAAGGATGAGCGAAGGCTGAGCTAGGGCAGTGACAGAAGCAATGGCAGTGCGGGCAGTGACAGGTAGGACATAATTCCTCTGCAGCGGGGCATCATGAGGTTCCCCCTCTGCTAGATCCCCTATGACTCAGCAGTCGTGGGCGTTCGCGAGCCATGCTAGCAGGGAGAATCAGGGAGTGATTCAGCCGGACGAACAGGTGCAGGTTATGACAAAATAGGGCAGAGCCTGCCTGAACCAGGAACTGGATCCGAATTACCCAGAGGTCTGATTGCAGGCACGCAGGAATGCATAATTCAGAGGGCATGAGGCCAGGAGGGCGGATAGGGCCGCTGTTTATAGAGCTTCCAGCTCTACCTCAGCGATTGTCCGCCATTAAAGCTACATTCAAATCCATCGCAGAGCTGAAAGGGGGAGCGCAGCCAAGAGAGGCTGAAGCGTGAATGCCTCTAGCTTGCCAGCCTGTGACTATTAAAGCCACCGTCCTAGAATTGTCATTACCGTCATTGCCCATTTGCGCCTTGCACGTGATGGGCACGTGGTCTCCTCAGGACCTCTGTCCCATCAGCCGGAAAAACTTAACGATCACCCGCATCCGAGAGATTGGCGTCATGTTAGACCAGGTGAAGGCATTCCTGAGCTTGTGCATGATTTTCTAAAATATCAAAAGTGCCTGCCTATAGAGAAAGGGCGCTTTCCACCCCAATGTTGGCGAGTAGATCAGCAACTTTGTTGCCCTCTCTTCTTATGTGGTTGAAGGTGATGGCTCGGTTGTTGAGTAATTCCTGCTCCAGAGTTTCCAACCTTTCTTACATCCTCCAGCTTGTGGCTACTTTTTTTGCATTTGAGCCATTCAGGAGGAGCTGGGCCATATTGATCATAATTTGGAAGTCACCCTCGACCTTCAGGGGGATTAGGTTGTTTTGTCTTGAGAGAATGATCCCCTACCAGAGACCTTCCAACTCCGCTGAGTTGTTTATGTCCCAACCAATATTTCCAAAAAAGATCTGTTGAGGCTTGCCTTTGTAGTCTCGCATGATTCCCCCATAGCCAGCCTTCCCAGGATTGCCTTTCGAAGCTCCATCGAAATTGAGTTTATAGGAATGCTTAGATGGGGCTTTCCACATGGTATGTTATGTTATGCTGTTGTTGCGTCTGATGGAGCTGGAGGAATGCGCTGGAAGCTATAGATTCCAGTTGTTCCATATAGCTTTCTCATGGTCTTGCCTTGGGAGATCATCTTTATTCCATGTTCTAAGCTTCAAGGTTTCTTCCAGGTTCTCACAAACCTTTCTCCAGATGACATCAGTTGGGGAGTACTGGTCTTTAAATATTCTCTTGTTGCGTTCCTTCCATATGTTCCATAGAAGCAGGCCAGGAAGTAAGCGCCACAGGTGGTTGAGAATGTCACATTTGTACGGATTCAATGGCCAATGTCTTAATGTGTTTGTTATGTCATTCGGAAGCCTGCATCTTCTCTTACTCCTAAAACTGGCCTTTTCCCATAGTAGATTAGCCAAGGGACAGTCATCCAAAAGATGTTGAGTAGTTTCCTCGTGAGATTTGCAATTTACACACATGGAAGGGCCATGATAGTTTCTTTTACGGATTTTTTCCCAAGTAAGGATTTTTTTGTGCCCAACCTGCCATAAGAAGAGTGATACTTTTGGCCATGAATCTAGCTTCCAGATTTTGGACCATATTGGATCTTGAGTGGAGGGGTCAGTGCTTACAATTTTGTAGGCTTCTGCAGTGGTGAAGGCCCCTTTTGGCCTGTAGCCGCATCGTAAGATGTCTTTGTTCTCTGAGTGTCTGATGCTTCTTCGTTGTAGCTTTCTCTCTAGCTCAGCGGTGAAGGGATGTTCCTCATTCCTGGTTAGTTGTATACCTTGCTTCCATTTTCTATACCCGAACTTGTGTTCCTGTTCCCAGAATTCCCAAATTTTTTGTTGTTGTTGGTATTCGTCGAAGAAATTTGAGGGAATATGTAGGAGCCCATTGAGCTTTGACATTTGGTTCCAGGCGTCCGTCCAGAATCTGGCTGTGCGACCATTTCAGACTTCCCAGAAGCTGTGTTGTTGAATCAACTTGAAGTGTTGTTTGGCTGCATTCCATATCAACGAACCCTGGGTGGTTGGAGTGTATCATATGAGTTCCTCCTGTGGCCTGTTGTTAGCATACTTAGCATTCCATATGAGAGCCTAGGGTTTTCCAGGTGAGGAGAGCCATTGCCACCATATTTTGGCACTCATAATTGCATTGATATGATTTGGGTCTCTTAGACCAATACCGCCTTTTTCCTTAGAAGTGTAGACAGTATTCCATTTTATCAAGACCCATTTATGATTGGTTGAGGTTTTTCCCCAGAGAAAGCCTCTTTGAATGTCTCTTAGCAGCTTGAGGACCCATTTGGGAGCTACCAAGATGGAGAACAAATAAAGCGGCATTGCCTGCAATACTGCCTTAATGAGAACAACTCTACTAACAATGTTCAAAGACCTATAAGTCCATCGATTGAGTCTTTGTTCAATCTTTTCCAAGAGCGTTCTCCAATCCAAGTGCTTAAGAGAGGAGGCTATCATGGGGGCGCCAAGATAAGTGGACGGAAGAGAGGCAACGGGGAAGCCTAGAGTTCTTGCCCCAGCTATTTTGACTACAGGTGGAGTGTGAAAGAAGAAAATTTGCGATTTGGACTTGTTAATGGTAGCGCTAGAGGCCTCAGAGAAGTCATTGAGCAGGGATTTGTAACGGGAGGCTTCTTGAACAGAGGGGTAGCCGAAAAGCATATTGTCATCTACAAACAACTGATGAGTGATTGCAGGGGAGTTGTGGATGGACAGACCTTTGAGCTGCTAGGAGAAATGAGAGTGCTTGATAAGGCAACCAAGACCTTCGGCCATAAGGATGAAGAGGAAGGGAGAGAGGGGATCCCCCTGCCTAATGCCCCTGGATGGCCTGAAGGGTTGTGAAGGGAAGGCATTGACCAAAATGGAGAAAGAAGAGGAAGACAGAAGACTCATAATCCATCAAACCGACATGTGGGAGAAGCCAAAAGCATTAAGCAATTTTTGAATGTATGACCAACTAAGTCTGTCAAAAGCTTTGGATAGGTCTAGTTTTAAGATCATACCTCGCTACTTATTTTTCTTGAGCGAATGGATGATCTCATGCGTTAGGATAATTCCGTCCAGAATCTGTCTGCCTTTGACATACCTCGACTGTTCAGGCGAAATGAGCATAGGGATAAGTGGTTTCAGTCGATTGGCAATTACCTTTGAGATCACTTTGTAGATGACATTGCATAGAGCAATCAGTCAGAATTTGTCTGGTGGACACATTGCTCTTCTTTCGGGATGATAGCTAGAAAAGTGGAGTTAAGAGATGGTAGTAGCCAGTGAAGAGTTCTCGATTCCTCCAGGACCTCCCAAACCTCAGTTTCAATCAAGTCCCAGAAGGAGTGGGAGAAGGTTGTAGCAAAGCCATCTGGGCCTAGTGCTTTACCCTCCTTTAGTTGAGACATAGCGATATCCACTTCTTGTGCTGAAATAGGCTGTAGGAGAAGTTCATTGTGCTCCGCATTTATGAGTTTGGGCACATGCTGAATAATTTTTTCAATTGTCGGTCCTCTGTCCATATTTTTCTCTTGATGCACCTCTTTAAAGTGTGTTAGGAATTCCTTCTCGATTTCCTCATGTTGTTCGACTCTAGTTCCATCTTGTTTTTGGAGGAAAGGAATGTTGTTGTGCATTCTGCGTTGTATTGTTGTTCTGTGAAAAAACTTGGTGTTCCTTTCCCCTTCTTTTAGCCATCTGACTCGAGATTTCTGCTTCCATAATATTTCTTCTTGCTTCCGCCTTTCTTCGAGCTATGATTGAATGCTCTGTTCTTCCTTTAGAGTGTCCTCTGTGTGACCTTCTGTTATGACTTTTTGGTGAAGGTTGGCCATGTTGTTTAGTAGATTATGTTGCTCTTTGAATATGTTGCCAAAGGTCTCCACATTCCAACGTTTTAAGTGGTACTTGAGATTTCTTAACTTTTGTTGGAATTGGTACATTTTGGAACCCGCTGGTGGTGTGAAAGCTTTCCAAGTGGATTGGATGAAGTCCTGGAAATTCGGGTGAGTGAGCCAAAAGCTCTCAAAGCGAAAGGGTCACCCCGTGACATTGCCAGGACGTTGCCACTGAAGAGAAATCGGTCAATGGTCCGATCCTGAATGGGGTAGGATGGCTGCCGCGATGTCCCCACCTATCCGAATCCAATTGTCTGAGACTAGGAATCTGTCAGGTTTAGAAGCAATATGATAACTCCCACTTCTTCTGTTGCTCCAGGTGTATTTGCCATTGTAGAATTGGTGATCGATGAGAGAAGCATTACTGATGAATTCTTTGAAGATATTCAACTCTTGATCCAATTTGTTTCTTCCACCTGTCTTCTCATCTAGGTGAGTGATCATATTGTAATCTCCTCCTGCTATCCATAATGGGTGTTTTCTGAGGCTATTCATAGTTTCTAAAGTGTTAAGAAGCTCTGCTTTTGTCCTTGCATCTTGAGGGAAGTACACATTGGTGAGGAGCCCGTGCATGTTAGTGCCCAGCAGATGGAAGTTTGCTTGTATAAAATAGTGCAAAGCATGGAAGTCTGTAAGGGATAGCATTCTTGCATCCCATGCTATGGCAAGCCCACCTGAAGCTCCTGAGGTGTCTACCGCGATGGATTGACAACCTGCCGAGGCTTTAATGAGGAGTCTCTCTAGAGTATCACTGCTACATTTTGTTTCTTGTAAGAATCATATTTGGGGCTTTTCAATCTTTATCATATTTTTCAGGATTCTGAGTTTTCCGGGGCCATTTAGCCCTTGCATATTCCATGAGATGAGCTTCATTACTCAATGTTGAGGGAAGGTTTATAGTACTTTGTCAACTTTGCGTGTCTGCCTGAATCTACCAGGATTTTCCCAACTTCTATTGTCCTTTCGAGCTCTGTTTTCCGACCTCTTTTTTTTAAATCTTTGGTTTTGAGCCCGCCATCCCAGTGGCTTCTTGGCTGTATGCCGAGTTGTCTTTGCTAGTACGCTTTTGAGATTACCATTTCCAGTTTGTTCAGCTGGAGTTCTGTAATTTTGTCATAGTCCCTTTTGTGGCAAACCATTTCTAGTTGTTGGATATCTAATCCATTTAGATCTACGCTTTCCTGTTCTTCCTCCATGTGCTGCACCTAACTTCCTTCAGCTGTTGAAGGATCCATGCTTTCAGTTTGATCCATGGTGTCATCTACCTCCATGTTTTGCGTTTTCTCTTGTAGCTTTTCATGAGAGACATCGGGTCCAGTTTCAGAGTCCTTCTAAGGTTGGGCCTTATGGGAGAGATCCGAGGGCTCCGAGTTGGGCTTATCATTACTGGGAGGCTGAGAGAGCTTTTGATTTGGATCCAGAGATTCAGAGTCTTGGTTTAGGATCTCGAAGTTGTTACTGGTTGAAGGGAATCCAGCTGCATTGTGCATGGGCTTTTTCCCAGTCTGGGGCTTTTTGTGTGAGCGCTTTCGACTTGGGGCTTTGGTAAAACCATCTTGAGATGGGGGATTAGATGGCTTGGCAGTCTTGTTCATGGAATTTAAAGGGCAGTCCCGAAACAAATGGCCATGGGCATGACATTTTCGACATCGAAAGGGAACATGTTCATAGTCTAAGGGTTGGATCCATTCATTATCATGATGAGCAAGACTTACCGTATCTGGTAGGGGATGGTCCAGGCGCATGAAGACACAGATCCGAGCATATGAGGTGTGTCGCTGGAGCTTTGTTTCTTCCGCAGCCTTTATGTATTCCCCCAGACCGTTACCTATTTCCTTGAGCAGTCGTTCTTCCCAATATTCATCCGAAAGTGAGTACATTCGTATCCAGACCGGAGCCCAATTTAGGTCTTGCTTGTCCGGGTTGAATCTGGCTACCCAGTCTCTAAGGTATAGTCCCGCTGAGTTGAAGAAGTAGGGCCCCTCGTCCATGATTCTATACTTGTCTTCCAAGCAAAGGAAGATGGCTGTGAAAAAACCTTTTGGACCTAGGCGCAGGGTTACATGTCCTTTGGGTTTCCATTTGGCAGCTATCCAGCCGCGCGGCGCTTTCTCAGTTGGCCAGAACCTAATGAACTTTCCTATGAGGGCATGATCCCTCATGTATTGGATGCGTTCATCAATCACCTGACCTGGTAGCTCTATTTTTGGCCTCACTACTGCAATGGGCTTGCAGGTGCTGGAGGTTATTTTTGGTGTGTCCTCTGCTCTGTGAGTTCTTCCTTGATTAACCTTTGTTTTATGTGCTTGCTGGCTTGAATCCGTATTCTTGTTGTTTTCCCCATTCTATGCTTTGAGCGCCTCCTCATCTATTGACCCAAATATGATGGTTGCGTCCTTGTCAGTATGCATGTCAGTATTCCGAGGGGAGAGCGGTTGTGCTCCCTGCTGTGGTGGATCCATGGATGTTACTGCCGTGCCCCCTGCAGCTTTTGGCTGATTCCGCAGAAGGTCAGGTCCTCGTTGGGTGGATCGAAGGGCCGTGCGACGCTGTGTCGAAGGTTTGCAGAAACCCTAACAGTCGATCTTCGGCTCCAATCACTCTCCTCTAAAAATCAATAAGCGCTAATGAGCACCTCTTGACGCAATGTTTAACATATATACATTTAAAAATACATTTAACAAGAAAATTAACCATGGAGATTCACCTCCACTTTCACGTAGATATTCTTAACCTATAAATATGTTTTTGTTACAATACCACTACTTACTAATACCACATGTCAATAAAAACCTTCACACATGGTCGTGACACATGTTCATATGCCATTTTTTTAATTAATCAATTTAATTAAAAAGACATAAAAAGAATAACTATTTTTAAGATAAACATGAATCCTTGATCATTGACTACTACTAAAAATATTACATTATATTTTATGGAGGATAAACTTATACCATCCATCTGATAATTATTGGTAATTACATTAAATATGAAAACCTTATTACTAAATATACATGTCTTTAGACATAATTAATTTACATTTATATATCCCTTAAAAAAAATGCACATAACAATAATGTAAAAAATCATTATTCTATTTTATAACTTATAAAATCAATTCACAATTATATCATTAAATTCTTGTAGTTGATAATTTTTTTTATTATAGTAATAATAAGAAGTTATGAATGATTCAAATAGAGAATATGGGATCATATTAAAACATTTTTATAATCCTTACATTCTTGATATGCAATCATTTAGTGAGATCATACCCGTATTAATAATTTAAGAAGTGTAATTGAGAATAAAATATAAAATGTAATATTAATTTAATATTTTTATTAAAGATAATTCAAAATTTTTTATTAGAACAATGTGTAAATAAGTTAAGTTAATTTTAAAATAAAAGATAATAAGAAAACGTACAATTATATTGATTTCATTCAATTTTATACTACTAAGAGATTAAACATGTTTTTGAAGATATCATCTAACATCCCTACCCTAGTTCCATAAAAGCATAATATATAATTTATGCAATGAAGATATTATAAATTTAATAAGTGTGAGGAATCGATTACATTAAAAAAAGATTCTATCCTCCTCATTTATTATAATATTCCTTTGACTTATATAAAAACGTCGTTAACAAATAGTTACCACGAATTTTTAGTTCAAATATCGGTTCTCAACCACCAGCTTGTTGATGCTTTTTCTTGGCTGATAATTGACGTGAAATTAGGGAGAGTGATGGTAAAAGGGAATGGTATGACATTCATAGCTTGGCGGCTACCTGAATGAAAAGTCATCAATTCCTATGAAGACTATTGGCGGTTGTTCCTTCCAGAATTGTAGAGGTAGAGGGCATATTTGATCTTTTTTTAAAGGTCTCTTTACTCGACACTTGGTGTCTTTGTGTATATGTTTGACACATTTGAAATCTTAATAGAATGGACGGTGTCTCTGTGCAATGCTCGACTTCTCAACGGAATGCAAAATGTTTTTTCTGAAATTCAAAATTTTTGTATAGTTCTCTTGTGGCTAGCCATACAGATGAACAATCTGAGTGTTGCAGTTTCATGACTGAAAGTTTACTTTCTGGAAAATTTATTTATTCTTGTGCAAATAAAGGTATGGCTAATCATGCTAATGTTCTTTAAAATGAATTATTTATTTTCGTGCAAATAAAGGTACGGCTAATTATGCTAATATTCTTTAGCATGAATTATTTATTTCGGTGTGCAAAAGTATAGTTACTTCGGATAATTTCTTTGGGAAGCCTTGCAAAGTTAATATGCTTTAAAAATGTTGCGTTATATATGTGTTTTCAAAAAGCATTTGTTAATGTATACATATAAGAAGATAGATTAGGACCAGTGTTTCTCTTAAAAAAGAATGCGCAGTGTTTCTGTTAAAAAAATATCCATAGTAAAACCTTGCATACCAAAAGATTTAATAAGTCATGATATTTTCCATGAAAAAGAATGCGTATGAATTTCTCTTATGAAAAGAAAACGAAACTAAGTTATTTCACTGAGAAAAAAAGAGAGCTTAGAGGATATATTCACATAATGTCTATGCATTAGATTTCTAAAGAGAAACATTACACTGGTAAACAGAATATGTCTTTATGTGCATAAGAATATCTATTTTATTTTATTTTTTGAAATGAATATGTGAATTTGCAGGCATGGGAATAAATATATTATTTTGTTAATTCGAAAATAAATATATATTTTCATACAGAAAGAAAAAGAAAAAGATAGTTTGATTAGTTGGAAACCTAATTTTATTTCATGGAGAAAAGAAAAATTATGGTGATAACATTATAATAGCTACTCTTTTAGCTTTATTTTGGGAAACAACTATGTAGTTTTATGTATGAAGAATAACCATTGTAATATATTTCTTGAAAAGATAATGGGTTTGGCATGCATTATTGTATTCTATTCTTGAAAAAAAAACATGTATTTGCATGCTTTATTGTGTTAAGCTTTCTTTTGGAAAGATTCATTTGGAAAGAAAAATGTATTCACATATGTGGGAACAATATCCATTGTGTTAGTTTTCTTTTACATATTTGCATGCACCAAAAGCAATAGTTGAGGGGCTAGCTTCTTTTGATAAAGTTTATGTGATTTCATGCACAAAGATCATAAGTAATGTGTTAGCTTCCTTTAAAAAAATAGGATAATTGAGGTAGTTTTCCACTTGGAAGTAATATGTACTTTTGTCAAAAATGTAGTGGTAGTTGTGATATATACATTTTAAAAAGTGTTTCCCTTTTCTTGTGCGAAGAGATAGTGATGATTATAGCAATACTCATAATTATGGAGAATATTTTAATATTATTGTACTTTGGTGAGTGGAGGTAATTTGTATGCAATTTACCTTAGGAATGTTGGGATCTGAATGGTTATGCATGGTTCATAACCATATGTATACATGGATAAACATACATGTTTGGGTAGTTATGCTATTTTAATTAATGCATATTCCATGTTGTTGTAAGAGGCATGTTTGAAGACATTGTTTAAGTTTATTCATGCACATGAAGGGACATCTGAAGCATCACTAGTAAAGATTACTTATTAATTAATATTTGATCTAATAAAGATACCAAAGTTTGTTAATGGTAGAAATGGTAGGGAAGGATGTTGACTTATGCAAAGGATAGATTATGTTTAACATTATGGGATGCAAAGAACTAATGGTCTAGGTAGACTAAAGGAATGTCAATTGCAGAATAATCAATTGATGGGAAGAACTAAGTGACAAGGGCATAATGTTTAAGGATTTATGGGTAAATGATATGATGGTTAAATTAATAGCTTCTATCTAGTTATGTTGTATTTAAGATTATATTTATTTCTAATATTTTATGTTAGTGGTCAAGGAATGGACTCCCTTAAAACCATTGAGTGAGTGATGAACAATCTCACAATCATTTAATAAAAAATTAATTTTTGTTGGTTTTCCCTACGAGGTTTACAATATGAGTATTCAATTATGGTTTACTTATTATTCCATTTTAATGATGTTAGATTCTTTTCATGATGTGACATCTAGATTATCAAGCATGTGATTAGCTAACCTAATTAAAAGAATCATGGAAATTATGCAAGATTACATTAGGAAGCTTATGTAAATATATTGCAACAAAGATTGCTAATTTATGTGACTCTATTCCATTCCTAAAGTTTACTCAATGTAAAGATGATAATTTTATCTAGTGGTCAATAAAGAAACATGGAATAGTGAATTTAGATTATTACATTCTCTAAAAAAAATCTAATCATATGTATTTTTACATCAAGTTAAAGAAACATTAGACTCATAAAGAGAATATGTACTTATGTGCATAAGAATATCTATCATATTTGATTTTTTGAAATGAATATGTGAATTTTCATGCACCCGAAGAAATAAATTATTGTTTTAGTTCTAGAAAAAGAAATATATATTTGCATATAGAAAAGAAAAAAAGAATAATTATTGTTAGATTCCTTAGAAACCAAACATATATTGCATGGAGAAAAGAAAAATTATTCTGATAAATCTATAATTTCTATTGTGTTAGCTCTCTCTCTCTCTATTTTTTTTTATTATTTTATTATTTTATATTATTTTATTTTTTATTTTTTATTTATTTTTTTCATTGTATATACTTCTTGAAGAGAAATGTTTTTTCATGCAATATTGTATTAGATTCTTAGAAAATAAGCATATCTTTGCACGCTATATTGTGTTAAGAATCCCTTTCTAAAGATTGATTTGGAAAACAAATATGCATTTGCATGTATAGGAACAATATCTATTGTGTTATATTTATTATTCATATTTTTATGCACCAAAAGTAAGAGTTGAAGGGTTATTTTCTTTTGATAAATTTTATGTAATTGCATGCACAAAGATCATAACTAATGTGTTAGTTTCCTTTAAAATAATATGGGTAGTTGTGATGGTTTTCCCCTTCGAAGGTAGCTAAAGAAATATATTAATATAACCATGATAAATATTTTAATATTACGTTCGATTCCTTGCATGAAGTGACATCTATATTATCAAGTACATGATTAACTAGCCTAGTTAAAAGAATTGTTGAAATAATGTGAGGTTACATCACAAATATTTTGTTAATATATTGCAATAATGGTTGTTAGGTTATGTGACATACTATTCCACTCCTAAATTTTACTTAATGTAACCATGATGATTTTATATAATCTAGTAATGTGTATTTTTACATGAGGTTAGTAGGGGATGTTACATCTCTTGTGAATCCTTCAATGAATTATTGTTTTTAGATATCGTGCCATCAGTTCTTAAAAATAGTATTGGTAAATTTTTAAAAATAGTATTAGTTGAAATTGTATGTTCTATTATACTTTGTAGGAATAAAGATGAAACAAACTTATATTATAAATATCATATTTTCATAAATATCATATTAATTATTCAAAATGAAATGATTATATAATTAAGATCCATCTTAACTTGAGATCTA
>APFE030349796.1:26707-70082 GCA_000404065.3 Pinus taeda | reverse complement strand
TTTTCAATTCAAAAGTCCATCCATCATGGGAGACATGTGTAATATGTATGATCCCTCCAATGTTTTGAATTAAAACTTCATCCATCATGAGAGACCATGGCTCTTTTGGTCCCTCATGATAAGTGGAGTTCCTATTTGAAAAATTAGACCAACCACAAATATTACACATCCGTGAGAACACCAAATGCTCTTACATTTTAATGGTGTAATTATGCTCCTATTCATTATGATACCAAACCCTTAGAAGGGTTAAGATTGTTGGTATATTTCTGTAGTTAGTATTATTTTAGCCTTTCTGTTAATGGATTGACATTCTCAACTTTTGGGTATTCGAAAGCTTGTTCACTTATCATATCATTAGCGATTATTGGGTTTAATTCACTGTGAAATGTGCAAGGAAGTAGTAAGTTCGGGGCCTCATCTCTCTCATCCTCGCCTCCTAGGCCAGCCATTCCATCCAGCTAATTAAGGAAGGCAAGTGGAAAGCAATGGTATTTTAATCTCTTCCCTCTTTCTATTATGTCTAAACGCCAAAGAACATGCATAGCACTGAATATAAAGGCATGCATAAAAAGAGAGGTTCTATGTAAAAGGTCACTAATTCCATCAAGGACCACCATCATTCATCGTCATTCATTACAATCCATCATCTGGATGAGCCTTCCCTTTCTTCAGTAAGGATGCATATTTCTATATCTCTACTGATGACAATATAAATAATGCCTACCCACTACGCTCCTCCGGCAAGTGTATTAAAAGGCGCAAGAACGAGCAATAAAAATCCTTGAAGTATAACCAGAGTGTAATAAAGTTAGCCACGCTTATGGTTCTGTTGGCCCCTCATTCTTCGGTAAGTGGATTTTGAACAGTACTCGACGGATATATGGAAATCGATAACACTTCTGTTTGATTAAAAGAACTGGATCTAGTCCCTACGAGTTCATCTGAGGGTCCATTGTCAAGGTTTCAAGTAAATAGGGCGGGTCAGAAGCACGCTCAAATGGTCTTTGTAGGAGTCTTATTACCTTCGAGTCAAAGATGACAAAGATAATAAGCGAGGGATATGAGCTGGATAATACTGAGAGAGAGGATAAAAGTTCAAGTTTTAATATGAATTTTAGTACTGAAGGGATAACGGGGTGAAAAATGAAAAATGAATTTGCCATAATGAGTTCAACCTGTAGAATAAGGCCCAGTTGCCAAAGACGATGTGACTAACCATTATGAGGGCAAAAGAGAGAGGAGAGGATAATGGTGAGGGAAATGTTACGTTTTCTAAGTGCAAAGAAATATTATGACCTCTCCGTGCTCTATGATGTTGAAGTGGTACTTATAATTTTATCTCCAAGAGGGAGAAATATATATGAATTCGCCAATCTCAGGTATGTGCTCGATAAGTGTTAGATTGCTCCCCTGTATAATGTTTTGGAGTGTTTTACTTCTTTTTTGGATTTTTTAGATGGTTAATGTTTTGGAGTGTTTTACTTCTTTTTTGGATTTTTTAGATGGTTAATGTATTTTACTTAGCTTTCAGGTTTGATTTCTCTTTATTAATTATCAAGAAATGAAAGCTTTTGGGGATAATTGTACAAGTATTTACTCTTTGAAGTTCCCAACCATTATTTTGGAAAAGTTTTTAAAAGTTTTTCATGGATTCTTATATAACATAAATAAGTCATTAGATATATGTTTAATTATAGTTTCAGAGTATTATAGTTTCAGAGTTTTTAGTAAGTGATTGATTGTTTTTACAAGTTTCTAGTGGAGAGAAAATTTTGGGCATAATTGTCTAAGTTTAGATTGATTAAACTTCTAAGGTATTAGTATTTATTCTAGACTTATAAATCTTTAGGTTAATGATACTAGAAATATTTAGATTAATAGTACTTCGGCACTTAAATAAACATTTAACAATCAATAATTATGTGGTCACTTGGCCAACTTCCCACAACTTCCACATAGAACAAGAATTTCCTTTCCCTAAAAGTCCAATAAATTTATATTGGGGTTTCAAAGTAATATAAATTGGTAACTCTTTTGTATTCATTTACTTTTTCTATTAGTGATGTGTGTATCTGAAAAAATATTCAATACGTGCAAAGTTGTCAAAACAAGGGATTTTCCTTAAGCTAGCAAAGCATGCATCTTTTAGTGAGTATTTTGTACTCTATGAAATGTTTGGAAAATGATTGTCTTAGAAATTTTACATTAGAAAATTTATTCAAAACTTAAAATGAAGGGCATGAAAAATGCAAAAACTTCATAGACTTTTCCTTTGAAAGGTATAGAGAATTTGAAATTCAGCCCCTGCTCACAACTATATAATATAAATTAAATTTAGAAAAAACTCTTTTATAAAATAGTATTTTTTTATATAAACATAACTATGAAATATTTTTAGAAAACTATCCATTTATAATAAAAATAGTTAGAACACCATCCAAAACTATACATAGATATATATATATTTCATATAATATAATTTTTTTCATCTAATTTTCTAAATCTTTTGTTTATACATCTAGATTATTACATATTTAAAATATTATTCAATATTAATATAGTTATTTAAAATATTAGATTGATTCATTGATTCATTAATACAGTTAAATTGATTCATTTTAGATTTACTCTCAAACAATTTTCCTTAATTTCTTTGGTAGTTAGGTCTTTGTCAACCACATTGATGTGATACAATTTTAGTCAATATAATACAATTTTAGTCTTATGAATTGGAAGAGGTAATTTCATTATTTCTTATTCTTTCTACAATTTGACTGTCCTTTTTTATTGATAGTGAAATACCCTATCATTCTACTATTTACTATACTTATATTTAGAAGTTATTCCCCAGTTTTTTTTGTTTTACTGTCTTCCTATACTGAGAGTGCATCACTTTGTTAACTACTAGTTTTACTTCTTGTGAAATAAATGTCAATTACAGGTCTACTACTTTGATAATGATTACCATCATAATCTTTACTTTGCTTCAAAAATTATCTTAACTACTGGAATGACATTTCTCTAATACTTGAATTGCATAAGATAAGTAAAATATAAATTATGATATTTAGAAGATAATTCATGTAGCTAGATAGAGTTATCAAATATAACTATCGGTCTCGCTTTTCTGAGTTGTACTGGATTTTTAATCCTCTGTTTGTCTGCCTCCCAACCTTCAGAGGAGCTTTCCTCTACTTGATGTCTCCCCCTGAGCTACCGTTCACTGGGTTTCTCCTCAAGGACCTTAGTCTTGAATAGTGTAAACTATCTGGTCTTAACGAGACGTAGCTACTATATCACCATCTATCCTTCTAGCATAGTTAATCTATTATTTCCTTAATATCTTTAATCTCTTCCTCCAAGTCTCATATGCCCCCCGTCTTCTTGATCCCTTGGAATAAATATTATCTTGGAAGTAGTTAGGGTTGGGGTAACTACCTAGCCTAACTGTTTGAGAATAAATTTTCATCCTTGGATAACTTATTCTCACTTAAGCTAAATCAAATAATTATTGGCATAATTCCAGCATTCTAGTTTTCATGCATTTAAAAACAAACTTTCTATTTATATAAAATTTAACCAGTATTCAGTTTGTTAAAAGAAATGTAGTAAATAAATATTTACACATATATGGGGACATGACATCTCCTCCCTAAGATTGAGCATCATCCTGATGCTCTTCCATAAGAAATAACCTTGGAAAAATTTCCCTCATGGTCCTTTCATACTCCCAAGTAACCTCTTGAGGCCCAAATTACTGACATTGTACTTTAACTTGGGTGATATCTCATCTCCACAGCATTACTTCTCTTCAATCAAGTATATCCATTAGTTCGACCAGGAACTTGCCTTCCAGTTCTACCTGTAGGTCAAAAGTAAAAAAACTTTAGTTAGTTTGTAAAATCAGAATATAAATCAGCTATGCATACACCCACACACACACACACACACACATACAAGATAAGTCAATGAGGAATTTTAACTCCCTCCCTATTCACATGTATTTCTTGCCAATTTATTATGTGTTTGGGGTAATAAATATATCTTTTTAATATTGAAATGTGAAAAACATTGTGCACCCGAATATGTTTAGGTAAAGCAAAGCCATTGGCCCAATTCGTGCTAAAATATGAAAAGGGCCACAAAATCTGGCTGAAAACTTGGTGCATCCATTCCATTGTAGTGTACTTTTCATGTCGCGAACACGAACATAGATAGGATCCCCCACTTGGAACTCCTGAAAACTTATTTTCTGGTGAGCAAAATTCTTTTGTCGACCTTGGGTGGCTTTTAATTTTTTTCGCACTTCTTTGACCGTTTCTTACAATTCTGCTAACATATCATGCCCTAACAATAGCTTATCCTCTAGACCACCCCAATTTAAGGGAGTCCTACATTTACGCCCATATAACACTTCAAAAGGGTTCATTTTTGTAGAAGTGTCATAACTATTGTTATAAGAAAATTCAACAAGATGCAAATACTCTTCCCACTTAGATGGTTGTTGCATTACATATGCTCGTAACATATTCCCTACCACATGGTTTACCTGTTCAATCTACCCATCTATTTACTGGTAGTATGCAGTACTGAAATTTAACTAAGTGCCTAGTCCTTCAAACAAGGCCTTCCAGAAAGTTGATGTAAATTTTACATCAGAATATGAAAGTATAACTTTCAATATACCATGTAACTTGAAAATAGTTTGCATAAATATATTATCAATTTGCACTGCCTTGTAAGTAGATTGTCCACGTATGAAGTGGGTAGATTCGCTCAACTTATCCCCAACCAACATGATTGAATCATAATGTTTTCTTGACCAGGGTAGGCATGTTCTAAAATCAATGGAAATAACTTCCCATTTCCATTCCAGAATAGGTAATGGGTGGAGTAAACTAGCTGAATGACGGTTTTATATTTTAACTTGCTGGGATTCCAAACAGTGGGCCAAATATTCAACCACTTACTCCTTCATGTCGGGCCAAAATGACTCTTTTCTAAGGGCGATTATCATCCTTTGATATCCGGGATGGACGACATATGGAACCTTCTGATACTCATTTAAAATTAAATATTTAATGGCCTTTATATTGGGTACATACATCCTTGTTTTATAGATCAACAAACCTTCTTGATTTATCTCATATCGAAGATGTTTTTCATTTTTGTTTGGAAATTTAGTTTGTTGCCACAAAGTTTGATACTTTGGGTCTTGCATTGTGGTCTCCTTAATTTGTTCTTTAAATGTGGTTTACACTTCATTGAATGATATTTCATATAAACAGTTAGCTTTTCTACTTAGTGCATCTACAACATGATTCTCTCTGCCTTTTAGGTGCTTAATTTCAAAGTCGAATTTGCTTAGGAAATCTACCCAACGAGCTTGTCTAGGATTCAAAGTGGGTTGTTTAAAATAATTAATCAAGCTATGATGGTCGGTCATTAACAAAAATATCTTACTCATTAGGTAGTGCTGCCACATTTTTTAAGCATGAATAACTGTTGTGAGCTCCAAATCATAAGTTGAGTACCTTTGCTCATGCTCCTTAAGCTTTCTAGATTTGTAAGCAATGACCATGCATTCTGTAAAGACCCGATTATGCTATAGACATTTTTTTTTTAGAACAGCAAATACGACCAGAAAGAACCGCATCAATATTTCAATTTATTCACACATACATTGCTGACACTCAAATATTTTTTTTTTGGAACATAACATAACATTTACATACTTTAAGCTAAGCTCAATTAGTAATGAAATACATATCTACCGTTCACCGGAAGGCGCGACTCCGCTTGCTCTGTTGTTACTGGTACTCCCTTGTTGCTAGTTGCTTCTGTGAGTGAAATGATGACGCACTTGATCCGAATATGAAGACCCATTGGTTAACCTCCTAGCCTACTCCTTGGGTACTCTTCTTCCCCGCGGACCCCCGAGTTGTAATGGGGTTGTACAATGGAGGAAGACTCTAGCTGGCAGAGGAGAGCACACCTTGGCTCAAGAGTCCCCTCTCTAGAATCCTCTACCTCACCAAACTCAGTATAGCTTCGTAATCGCTGCTCTTAAATCATATGACCCATCCAACAATAGGGTTCCCAAAAAATCCCCTCTTCCATGGCTTGCCCCTTCTTTTATAAGAGTCTTCATAGATGACACTTGGCATGTCATGTATAATTATAATATATATATATTTTTTAATAGCTTGATTATTCACCTACCCATGTGTCACTCTCTCATCCAGGGTCACCCAAAATTATTTACTTTGTTAAACACACATGGACAGCAAGAGGGATGTGAAAGATAAAACATGCAATACAATTTTTATTAACAATTGATATACATTTATAGTACATGTGGTGACCGTTGGGTTTCACATCCCAAGGTCCCTTGGACTCCTTTTGTCCATTCGGCTTCCACACTAACCCATTGAGGATTAGGTGTCCAACATTCCCCCCCTTAATCCGAAGGGTGATGTATGAGTCCAAGAAGAGAGCTGTAATACAAAATGTGCAAAAATGCATGGCAGCACTAGGCTGAATGTGCTCTCTGAAATGTTGGTATAAAAGGCGGTGGTTTAAGGATGGCCACCAACACTGGAACGCCTAGTGCAGTTCCCGTAACTCTTCCAAACCTGGCAAGAAACTGAAGTTTTCTGCTAGAGGAAGTGATCCTATTGTTTTAAAGAGGGAAACCTTCAACCATAAAAGGGAGGTCTCACCTCGCATAAAAGGTAAAACTTCAACCTGAAAAGGGAAGTCTCAACCTGTGATGGTTTAAGGGTGACCAACAACTCTGGAATGCTTAATGCAATTCCCGGAACTCTTCCAAAACTGGCAAGAAGCTGGAGTCTTCTGCTAGAGGAAGTGTTCTCAATTTTTTTCTCGGAACTCTTCCAAAACTGGCAAGAAGCTGGAGTCTTCTGCTAGAGGAAGTGCCCTAGATTTCCAACTGAAGGCATGTTCATGGGCATATTTGTCTTTGGCTACAACTCTGAAACTGGTGTGGCAGGTTGTGGCTCAGGTTTGCTTGATGTGACTTTGAAGCTTGTAGATGACCATCATTTCCCCCCCTGTCAGATACAAGCTGAGATGATGGAGAAAACTCAACTGCAAGACTTTTCAATACTCTGGGACAAGTTCTGACATGTGTTTGGAATATCTTCTTGGTTGTTGATGCCCATTGCCAAGAAGCGATCCATCCAAGATGAATCTTTGTCTTGCAGGATGTTTGTTTCTGAAGCATCTGTGTGAAGAATGACTGGTTTTATGATAGTGCTTACATGGATGAAGATCAAAATAGTGATCTTTCATATGGCCAACTCGATCACAGTGTTGGCATTTCATGATCTGTTGTTGTTGTTGTTGTGGAAGAGGGACAGAGTCTGGAATAGTTGAAGCTGAATTGTCATATGGAGCAGGTGAACTGTCATGAATGAATCCATCACTCTAAAACTGAATGGGCTTGGCGTAGTCTGGAATATGAAAGGACAAGTCCTTGTCATATCCAAGACCGGCTTTGTGCTTGTTGTGGACAAGCTGTTCCCAAGGTCTGATGATGGGCTTGGGAAGTGCAGACTGAGTTTCTGCATCTGCATGTACAATTGCTGCATTATTAACTTGTTTTTTATGGGAGTTTTTTTCAATCTTCTAAACAGAAATAGGTTCAGAATGATGACTCCATTTCTTTAATTCTTCTTGCTGTAGCTTTGTCTCATGCTACAAAAACTCAATATTCTCCTGTACATTTTGTAGACATATTTTAATATTGAATAGAGAGGTTTTGTTGATCTTAACCATCTCATCAACAATGGAATGTATCAGAGTATTTAACAACTCTAATGCATTATCAAGTTTGGTCATTTTCTTCATTATCTGATCACAACGAACTCTTTATGCAGCAGTGGAATCAAGGAATCAATGCACTATAATGAGTTTTAAATACAATGCTACACTGGAGCAGTAGCAACTGCAAACTTGCTTGGATCCTTCAAATACTCATTCACTCTTCAACGTATATCAACACTTCAGTATCAGCTAGTGAGAATAATATACAGCCACACAAACAGTCTTTAAATGGCATCCAAATTGTGACAAACTCATTCTGGTATGGTAGAAATTGACCCAAAATACCAACAGACCAACCAGCACAGAATCTTCTGAACAATTGTAAGTACACAACAGCAATCGTACAAAAAAATTATTCATCTATTGAACGTCATAAACAACCTCTTGTTCTGTCGAGAGGATAGCAAATATCCTTGCTGGCTAAAACTGTAATACAAGAACTAGTGATTAAGGAAAATCTAAGCTGAAAGCAAGCTTCAAGTAAAGCAGTGTAGCAAAAGGCCCACATGCGGAACGTATTCTCTTCTCCACTAGCAAAAAAGAATCCAATAGTCTTCAACGAATTTGTATATTCTGCAATAGTTCCATTTTATTCCGAAAAATTGCCATTCCCACTTCCCTACCACTGAATCAACTGTTCACGAGTCCCCTCTCCAATGCCAAAGGAGTACTGACTCCGAAATCTTATTCTATTAAGTAAATGGCGAATTTAGCATTGCAATTAACAAATTGTCTCAAGAAATCCGACCTATGTCGATTCACAACTCAATTTCATCAGTGAACATAAATATTTGAGTTGCCTTGAACCAAATTGTACACTGAATGTCAAAAGGGATCATCGAATCACCCCTTTTTTTTATTCCATGACAAATCAACTAAATTTCTGCTAAAATATTCCAACAAATCAGCCAAATTCATTCCATAGAAGAAGAGCATTAAGCATAAAATTTTCGTAGCATGGGCATTGAAAGCCTTCTGATCAAATATGTGTACAACTTAACCTTTCAATTTGGTGAATAAAAGTTTGAGTTGGATGCCTTGAATAAAAAATGAGAGTAATGATGATGTATTAAGAAATGGATTTTAATCTTTAAAAGAAAAACAATGTTGCATGCACGCAGTGTGAGTTGTTGAAGAATATACAAGCACGCATAGCACATAAAAGCAGTGTCCGCGCAGCACACAGGGAACCTTATCAGTCTGTTCTCGTTACAGCAGGGGCACTTCTTCCAAACAACTCGACTCTGGTCTTGAGCACCCAACTTCTGTGTGAAACTTGTAGTTTGTGGCACAATTCCTTTATTTCTCGTAATGTGCCCAAAACTTTATGCTCAGAAGTGGATGCTATCATTAACAGTGGTCCAAGAGAAGATGCCACTCGAATTGGTTCGGCTGGTGTTGTTCAACGTCAAGCAAATTCATAGCTGATGATGTCCATATACATATCTATTTCCACCAGATATTTAACTGACATTTCCACATCCATATCCTTCCGATCTTCGATGACTATTTCCGTTGTCTTCTTGGATTCAGAAATTCAACACAACAAAAAAGTAATGAAGATAAACAAGCCATTTCCGTTATCTTCTTTGGATTCATAGCCACAAGCCTTCCAATTATTCAGCAGTTTAGCACAACAAAAAAGCAACGAAGATAAACAAATCAAAGTTGCTCAACTTTGAGGCTTTTCAGATAGTAACATGGTTATTTAGTATCGCTTTAATGCTAAACCCACAGCCTGAAGTGAAGATTTTCCTTCTCTGCTAAAGCTGACAACGATATGTATAGTCTATACACACCCAAGTGCCACTGACACAGATCCAAAAACTGGATGGGCATAGCATGAACCGAAGACTGGACGGTGTTAAAAAAACGCTTGGACAGCATAGCACATGTTATGAGCAGCTTTACGAGTGCATACCAGACATTATGTCCAGCGTATTCAAACGTATACTACTCATATACCACTCAGACCAGAGAAATATGAACTCAAGTACTTTAAAACTCCAGTGTTTAAAAAAGAGTGTATGGCATATACCGTCGAGACTCATAATGAGCTTGGATTAAAATCTGCTACTACAAATAATGTTGGGTTTGGCGGTATTTGAAATTGTATAAAGGGTGGCTACAGCGTCTGCTAAAACTCAAGCCAATGCCATCGTTAAAATGACTCCTGTACATACGTTTCCCTCCTCGTTTTAGTCATCAACCAGCGTTATTCAGAAATTAACGTATGTCAGACATGTCAAACAGACATGACAGCGCTTATTCACAAAGAAATTTAATGTTCAGCGCTTCTATCTGGACATAATGGACAGATATATGTGTTATGAGGCAGTGCTGGTCAGGCAGACAGAACACAGATAAAGGAATATGGAGGAGCAGCGCAGGTATATGCAAGAGGTGGCACTTAAATTCTAGCTGAGAAAATATTCATAAGTAATGGCAGAAACCATAAAACAAATGGTTCAAATATAAGCAGGGCGGGATATCGCCCGCTCTGATACCATACTAAACACACATGGATAGCAAGAGAGATGTGAAAGATAAAATATGTAATACAATTTTTATTAACAATTGGTATACATTTATAGTACATGTGGTGACCGTTGGGTTTCACATCCCACGGTCCCTTGGACTCCTTTTGTCCATTCAGCTTCCACACTAACCCATTGAGGATTAGGTGTCCAACATACTTAACTTTTTATTTAAAAATAATATTTTCCTCACCTCACAAGATTCCTATTTCTTCTCTTAGTTGTCTCTTTATTCCCCCTTTTATTCCTTAAATTGTGTTTATTGCTTGGAGTCAATTAATGAGTCAAGATTTTGTCCCCAATCTACTTCCTAAATTAACTCAAGTTATCTCTTAAAGGGATATTCTTATGTTGTTGATGCCACATGGAGCTTCTCTACCATTCTTTAAATTTAATTTATTTTTCTTATTTTAATTCACCTTCCTCTTTTCTTAATTAAGTTTAATTGGTTAAGGATTAATCTTTATCCTTAAAATATGTTTGTCTTTCCCTTTTTACCTAATAAACCACCTAATCTACTTGTATTTTCTAACATGGGAAGGGTAGGGTTTTTAAGGTACTCTATTTTATTTCTTCCTATGATTCTCCTTACTCCAAGTTTTATTTTTGATTTAATTACCTTCGTTTCTAATCATCATTTACCCCTGATGTAACTTTACCTAGTTTTCATTCCTTACTTATATTTATTTATTATTATTTACTTTTATTGATTCCAAGGGTGCCAAGTTTGGTTGTGCCCTTCAAGAACTTCCCTAGAAGTTCCAATGGTGCCACACCTAACAATTAAATTGTGATGTCAAGGGTGCCAAGTTGGTCGTGCCCTTCAAGAATTTCCCCTGAAATTCCAAGGGTGCCACACCACTTGCCCTTCAAGCATCCAGTGACTACGAGGGGAAAGTATAGTGCAACGTCATAGACCACTCTCATCTCTTATGTTGCTTGCTATAATGAGACTAATGGTGCCAGGGATCAAGGAATCCGCCTTGATGTGCGCTGCCAATAAACTCCTCATGAGTGACCCAACTTTGGGACGTGCCCTCATGGCATTGTGATCTTCAAGGCGAAGGTGTTTCAACCCTTCCAACCCAAGTCACGGCGGGAGTGCTAGTGGGTGAGATCAGGGACTCTGTCCCACCCCTCCCATGTAGTTCCATCCACCTGTATAACCCCATCACCCATATGTGAGTCATTCGGCCAAGCAACTAATCTGTGTCTGCAACCATTTACATATCATCAAAATATAGATAACCATATATAGCAGGTTTCAAAATCGATTAGAATTTCAAAGATAAAATAATATAAATTTTCATCAAACGAGGTGTCGTCAACTCGTCATGTGTGAGTGCCTCTGGTGGTTTCCTACCATACTCAATAATAATTAGTAACCAGGTTTCTCAGTGTTAGTCATTGTCATAATAGCCTTATTACCATCACCTAGTAATTCACATCATTGTTCATTGTGAACCAGAACTAATGTAAGTAGCTAACATAGGGGATACCTTCATCATGTCTAGCATCATCATAACCTTAATGGAAACATACATATAGATCAAAGCTAACATCATTATAACATCAATAGAAACATGTCTGTCCTTTACCACTATCACCATCATGATATCAATAGAGAGTACACACAACCATTATTTTTATCGTAATCATAATATTAATAGAGAACATACATAACCATCACATTCACTAATAATAGAGTCACGTTTATGGATCCTCAACCTACGTTCCTTGTAGACCAAAGTATGTAAGATAATGTCCTATTAGGGTCAGGAAACTAGAGTGGGCACTACACATTCTTGCATTAGTACACCACCTACGCCTCCCTTGCTAGCATCTGTACAAACCATATAATCTTTATTTGGATCAACGATGCTTAAAATGGGCACAATGATGAGTAAATGTTTAAGCCGATTGAAACTATTTTAGCATTCTATACTCCATTTAAAAGTCATTCCTTTCCTTTACAGTGAGATAATAGGATAGGCTACTCTGGGGAAGCCTTCAATGAATCGCTTGTAGTATTCAGTTAGGCCCATAAACGACCTTATATCAACCACATATTTTGGTATTGGCCACTCCATTATGGTCTTTATTCTTTCCAGATCCACAACTATTCCATCTTTAGTAATAACATGACTAATCTATTGGATTTGTTCTTTAAAGATGTCACATTTAATGTACTTGGCATATAGCTGGTGTTCCTTTAAAACTTGTAGAAAAATCCCTCTTTGTGTTCATCTACTGTCTAAGAGTAAATCAATATATCATCGATGAAAATTAATACAAACTTGCCAAATATTGATGGAATATATTGTTCATAAGGGACATAAAGGTTGTTCGTGCATTGGTTAACCTAAAAGGCAACACAATGAACTCGTAATGCCTGTATTGTGTTCTGAATGTTATTTTTGCTATATCTTCTTCTTTTATCCTAATTTGATGATAGCCTGAGCGAAGGTCGACCTTGGAAAATACAGTGGCCCCCTTCACTTCGTCAAATAATTAGTCTATACAGGGTAGGGGATACTTGTTTTTAATGGTTAACTTATTTAGTTGACGGTAGTCCATACACATTTGCATGGTCTCATCCTTCTTTAAAACAAAAAGTACCGGGCCTCCCCAAGGTGACACACTTGACTAGATATAATTTTTGTCAAGTGGTTCTTACAAATAAATTTCCAGTTCTGCTAATTCTGGTATGCTCATTCGATGAGGGGCTTGAGATACTGATGCAACCCCTGGTTCCAATTCAATGGTGAAATCTATATCTCTTTTGGGTGGAAGTCCTGGGATCTCTTCTGAAAATACATCCGGAAAATTCTGCACTATTGGTATATCTTCTAAGGTGGTATATTTTTCATTTTAATCTGATTATCCTACTTGTATTGCATAAATATGGCAGTCCTGCTAGATACATTTGACTAGCTGGGAGGCTGTCACGAGTCTACTCTTTAAGGGTCTTACTATCCCTTGAATCTCCTGTCTCTTCCAATCCTCATCCATATAGTTAATGGTTTTAATTTTACAATTTATGAGAGACCAATGATTTTCTAACTACTCCATACTGATTAAAATGTCATACCATCCTAGGGGTAATACATTTAGGTCTACCATAATGGGCTGACCTTCTATATGTAGGGAAAAATTACTGACCTTGCCAACACTCTTCCCTTGGCCCTTGTAGCCAATTGCACTGACCAAGGATTCTTAAACTTAACAGCCCATAGATTTCATTGATCTACTATTTTCGAGCTAATGTAACTTAAGGTAGCTCCAAGGTTACCTAAAATAGATACGGTTTGGTTGAATATTTTACCTTCAAATTCTATCATGGTTGGACGGTACTCCACCTGATGGTCCTTAAGAGTACCATTGATTTTTGGCATGCTTAGTGCCACTTCCCTGATTGTAAATGCTTCTTGAATCTATGCTACCTGATCAGTTCCTTTGCATTATGCATAACTTTTAACATAATGAGATCCTCAACATCCCCAACATTGTACTGGTGGTCTAGCTACCATTTCCACTCCAGTCCTTACTGATTGTTCATTTTTCTTGTTCTTACTAGGAATTTTGAATAGGGATGGATTTGTGTTCACATATCTATTCATCTGTCCTCTATGAGTCTTATTGAGCAAAAACTTATTTATTTTGTGACTCGAGGAAAATTTACTCCCCTTTCTGTCACTCCGCTTCTTTTCTCCTTCCCCTTTCTACTTATTTGCTGGTAGCATACTTGAGCCTTCCATATGACCTCATCCATGGTTTTTGGATTATCGAACTTAAGGCACTCTTTCATAAACGGTGGAAGGTTGCTAACAAACTACTACACCTTAGCCTTTTCTTCCCATATGTGTGGAACATATCGTAATAAGGATGTGAATTTGGTTATAAAATCATCCATGTTTAATTGCCCCAATTGCGGGTTATGAAATTCCTTGGCTTTCTCCTAATAAAATCTTTCAGTTATATATTTTTTTTATTGAAATACTTTTTAAATTTGTCCCAAGTTATGCTCTATTCATTTACACAACAAATTGTTTTTACTTCCTCCCACCACAAGGTGGCTTTTCCTTGTAACTGAAAGATGGCCAATCGATATTTTAAAATATTATCATATCCGTACACCTAGAAATAGTTTTTCATGTTAATGAACCAAGCTTCTTGTGCCTCTTCCTTTTCTTTTTTTTTTCTGGGCAAAGACTAAACTAATTATATTAAAGAAGTTGAAAAAATATTTACAAGAGGTTTTAACCTCTGAGAGTGAGTGAGCAACTCTCTTTCAAAACTTTTCATAAAAAAGCCTTTTCTGATGATTGTGAGAAACATGATAACAACAGTAAAACTCTTCAAAGCAGTAATACACTTTTAAACTTTTCACAAGAAAGCTATCAGCAGTAATACATTTCCAAGAAAAGGATTAAGGCATTACAGGCTTGCAATTCTACAAAAAAGCAGTACTGTGTCAAAAAATGTTGAGCGCATGTGCTTGCTTGTCTGGAAAAGACGCTAGCCATGGTACGCATCACCATGGTTGCCGAGCAGATGTAGTCGATCATGAACAGAACAAGACATAATGTAAATAGAACAAAACATATATATTACCCCCAGACCAGGAGCCGCAGACCTTACCCGCAGAACAACGAAGATTACTTGAGATTTTTGGAGCATTCCTTAGCTTCCCTATCCGGATCTCATTCCCAGGTCACCTCCATTTCATCCGGGATATCTTCAGGTCTTAGAATTCCTGGCGAAAGCTTGAGGTAAAGAATATTGGCAAAGGAGTTGTCAGGCTCCTTGTCCAAGGCTTGCTTCTGGGGAGAAGCCTTCCTGGTGACTTCCATTGTCTAAGGAACCTCTGTAGATTGCTGAGCTATATTCATGGTGTCCTCAGCCTTCATGCTTCCAATTTCCTTTAGGACCTCTTCCTGCTCTTCAGAATGTACACAGGTGTTGTCCTCTTCAAGCCTGCTCTAAGAGGAAGGAATGTGAGAGCTATCTTCCATTCCCCTCCTCTGTGAAGAGTTGTCCGAGCTAGGTGTCTGTTCCTCTATTTCTTCCTTCCCGCTATCTTCCTCCTCCTCTTCTTCAGAGAAAATGACTGTAACAAGCGCTGAGATGATTGGCTTGTTGGTCTGGCGTCTGAATTTGAATTTTGCCGACTACACAGTGTTGCTTATGGCGTATCTAGAGTCTTCTGACCCAATTGAAGTGGGCAAAGCACAAGCAAGGGGAGAAATATGTCGTGGGCTTTGAATGCCCTGCCTCCAGAGCTTCCCCTCTGCCCATAATTTCGACCATGGAGAGGAGTAGCGCGCTGACGAGGAGCCATAGGAGGCGTGTAGTGCTCTGTTGCCACTGGAAGATTACACAGAACTGTAATTGCTTCCCTGTTCACCTCAGAAATGTGTAATTCGAAGTCTTTCGCTGAAGAGATCCCGCTTCCTCGTTGCAGCTTCAGTAAAAAACGAGACCGTTGGTTATTTCCAACCGCAACCTCCCAAGAATGCTGTGAACTGGGCTTCGACCCTACACAGAACTTGACTTTGAGGGAAGGCTTTCTATCGCCAACACCTCCCTCCTTCCTTACCAGTCCGTCATTTCCTTCCACGTTTGAGCCCCAATTCCCCTCCTGCTCAGACAAACAGATCGCTGCAAACATTCTGGTATTCATGCTATTAATTCCCTCGATGTTTCCTTGGGACAGAAGCCTGAGTAAATGGCTTTGAATGCCATTCAATATCGCATTGTGAAACCTCATACCAAACCGCCTGTGGCCGGCTCACTGTCCTCTCCACGTGGCTGGCACATGGTGCTCTTTATTTCATGCTGGCACCCGCATCCAAGTGTGCCTCTTCCTTTGTCTGCATATCATTTTTAAGGATCTCCTGGAAAGTGGACCATTCTGTCTCCGAGACAATGCCCTGTAGAGATCCTTCGAAGTGCTCCTTTCCCCGATCTGCTCCTAGATTGGCCAGAAAATCTGCTAATTTGTTTCCTTCTCGCCTGATATGCTTAAAGGATATGGCCTTGTTGTTCCTTAGCCATTGTTGAAGAAGATCAAGCCTAGTTACCATTCTCTAGCTTCTGCTAACCTTCTGAACCTCTGAGCCTTGCTGAATCTTTGAGGCCATGTTTATAATAATTTGAGAGTCTCCTTCTACTATAAGGGGTGTGTATCTATGATTTTGAGAAAGTTTGAGCCCTCTCCATAGGCCTTCCAATTCTGCTGCATTGTTTGTGTTCCATCCTATGGATCCAAAGAAGACTTTGAGTGGGTTACCCTGATTGTTTCGGATCACTCCCCCATATCCTGTAGTGCCAGGGTTTCCTTTGGAAGCCCCATCAAAATTGAGCATCTATGTGTTGGTGGGTAGAGGTCTCCAGCTGGTAGGAGTATCTTGTTGTCTGACAGAAGTGCCTTGAGAAGAGTTAGGATATTGGAGCTGGATTTGCCAATTATTCCATATGGCTTGTTCCTGATTGCTGGAAGGGAAATCCTCCTGGGACCAGCCTCTAGTGGATAGGGTTTCTTGAATGTTCTTGTGTATGATTATCCAAACTTGCTCCAATTCCATTGCCTGATTTTTGAATATTCTCCGGTTCCTCTCTTTCCATATGTTCCACATTACTGTACCTAGAATTATTTGCCAGAGAATGTTGAGGATGGTACATTGAAAGGCTTTTGAGGCTAGTTGCATAAAGTGTTATTAATGTCACCCATCACTCTGCCTTCCTTCTGGCAACGAAATGTGACTTTCTCCCATATTCTTCTGCCAAATGGCCATATTTGCATAAGATGAATAACAGATTCTTCCGCCATTTTACAGTTGAGGCAAATTGAGGGTCCAACGAATTTCCTTTTTCTGAGGTTATCCCAGTTGAGAATCTGATTGTGAGACAGAAGCTAGAGAAAGGTGGATATCTTCGGCCATATGGGTGTGCTCCATATTTTCTCACACAGCTTATCTTTAATGATTTGGCCTTTGAGGATGATGTGGTAAGCCTCCTTGGTTGTAAATGTGCCTTTATCTTCATATCCCCATCTTAGTTTATCATGGTCTGTCTGCTTGAGAATTTTCCTTTTTTTTAACTCTTCTACCAAGGATTGTTGGACTGCCTCCGGGCTATCTAGTAAAATATTACGGGCTTCTTTCCAGTCACGGCATTCGGATTCATTGCTAGAATTCCAAAATTGATTGATCTTTTCCTGTTGGTTGATATCCTGAATCGGTATACCTTGGATGAGATTTGTTAGGCTTGGGAATTGCTGCCATGAATCTGTCCAGAATTGAGCTGTGCAGCCGTCCTTCACTTCCCAGAAACTGTGTTGTTGGATTAGATCTCTATTTAATATTGCTGAGTTCCATATTGTTGATCCCTTACTTATTTCCGACATTCTTATGCGCTCCTCCAGGGGCAAATTGTTAGCGTATTTCGCTGTCCATATTTTAGCCCATAGTGTGCTTGGGTATGATAGCCATTTCCACCATATTTTTGCTCCCATAATCAAGTTGTTGTGTTCTGGGTCTTGGAGGTCGATTCCTCCTCCGCTTTTTGGGAGACAAGCTTTCTCCCATTTTACCAGAGCCCATTTTCGGTTAGGTCCTATGCTGCCCCAGAGGAAATTTCGCTGTAATTTTTTGATAGCTTTTAAAACCCATTTTGGCGCTGCAAGTATGGAAAGAAAGTAGAGCGGCATAGATTGAAGAACCGCCTTGATGAGAACCAGCCGACTGGCCATATTTAAGGAGCGATGAGTCCAAAGGAATAATTTGGCCTCCAGTTTTTCAAGAAGGGACGTCCATGAAGAGTGCTTCTGAGCAGAGGCAATGAGTGGCGCCCCTAGGTATTTAGAAGGCAGGGTAGCAATGGAGAAGCCTAAAATACGAGCGATTGCTCGTTGAGTAGTCGGATGGGTGTTGAAGAAAAAGATCTGGGATTTTACTTTGTTGATGAGAGCTCCAGAGGCTTTAGAGAAGTTGTCAAGCAGAGAATTTAAAGATCAAGCTTCTTGAACAGAGGAATGCCCAAATATCATGTTGTCATCTACAAATTGTTGATGAGAGATGGTGGGGGCTTGGTGGATAGTAATACCTTTGAGGTTTCGTGAAAGGATAGCCTTTTTAATGCAGCGTCCTAATCCCTCCGCCATGATTATAAACAAAAAAGGTGACAAGGGGTCCCCTTGTCTGATTCCTCTAGAGGGGCGAAAGGTAGAGGTAGGAATCCCGTTAATGAGAATTGAAAAGAATGTGGAAGAGATGAGATTACTAATCCATCATATCCAGGCATTGGCAAAACAAAAAACACTTAAAATCTTTTGCATGTATTCCTAGCTTATGCTATCGAAAGCTTTAGATAGATCAATTTTAAGTAGCATACCTGGTTTTTTTGAATGCTTTAGGGAGTGAATAATCTCATGGGTGAGGATTATCCCATCCGTTATTTGTCATCCCTCTACGTAGCCGGATTGTTCTGGTGAAATGATGAATGGGAGCACCGGTTTTAGCCGTAGCGCCACTACCTTGGAAACAATATTGTAGATGATATTGCATAAGGCAATGGGTCTGTACTTATCAGGCAAGTTGGACTCCTCCAATTTAGGTATTAGAGCAATGAATGTTGCATTCAGGCCCCGATACATCCATCGCATGTTGCAGGATTCTTCTACTACTTGCCACACTTCCCATTTAATTAACTCCCAAAAGTGCTGAAAGAAATTTGATGTGAAACCGTCGGGACCAGGAGCTTTACTCGCTTTTAAAGAGTTCACCGCCATTTCCACTTCCTGAAGGCTGATCGGCTTGAGAAGCAGAGTGTTTTGTTCCTCTGTTATTAGATGCGGTATTTGTCTTGTAATGCTGTCTATTGCCTCAGCTCTGTTGATATTTGGCTCCTGACTCATTTCCTTGAAATAGTGTAGAAATTCTTGTTGTATTCCTTCCTGTGTCTCCACTTTTACTCCCTGAGCATTGTTTACCTGTGAGATTTGATTTCGCATTCTCCGTTGCACTGTGGTCTTATGAAAGAACTTGGTATTTTTCTCCCCCTCCTTCAGCCATCGCATTCTGGATTTCTGCTGCCATAGAACTTCCTCCTGTCGATCTCGTTCCAGAAGTTTTCCTTCCATTTATTGTTCTTTTTGTGCGAGTTCTTCTAATCGTCCCTCCAAAATTATTCTTTGCTGCGTGTTTTTGATTTCTTGAATAAGTTGTTCCTTTTCCCTGAAAATGTTGCCAAAAGTGGTTTTGTTCCAGCGCTTTATTTCTGCCTTGAGCAGCTTCAGCCTTTTTTGGAATCTTGCCATCTTGGTGTTTTCACTTGGATTACAGTTTTGCCATGTTGTGTTTATAAAATCATTGAACTCTGGATGGGAAAGCCAGAAAGCTTCAAAACGAAAGGGCCTTTTAATGTTATTACTTGGCCTATTACATTGAAATTCAATAGGCCAATGATCCAATCCGGAGAATGGAATGATGTGAGCTGTAAATTCTTCTCCAATGCGAATTGCATTGTCTGAAATTAGAAATCGGTCCAGGCAGGAAGCGATTTGCAGTGGAGCTACTCGTCTATTCGGCCAAGTGTAGAGGCCATTAACTGTAGGCACGTCAATCAGCCAATTGTTTTGAACAAAATCTTTGAGTAGAGAGCCGTCCCTGTTGGTTCTGCATCACCCTCCTAGTTTTTCCTCTGTTGAAGCTATCATATTGAAATCTCCACCTGTCACCCAAAGCGGGTAAGTCCTATCAATGTTGAGCTGCGATATTGTTTCTAGAATTACTGCTTTCTGCTGAGTTTCTTGTGGGAAGTAAACATTTGTGATGTGGCCATGAATGTTTGTGCCCAAAAGATGAAAGACTACCTGAATGAAGTTTTTGTTTGCATGGATATTGTCTAATTGTATTTTCCCCGCATCCCAGAGGATAGCCAGGGCTCCGGAAGCCCCTTGTGCATCTACAGCTGTGACTTGTCCTCCTGGCCAATCTTTAGCTCCAATTTTTTCCAAGATTGTCGAGTTGCATTTGGTCTCCTGTAGAAATAGAATGGTTGGCTTTTCTTCCATTATCAAATTTTTTAGAAGTTTTCTTTTCCTTGAGAAATTGAGCCCTTTGATGTTCCAAGATATCAACTTCATTGAGAAGTTTTGGGGTTGGTGTTATAATACTTGGTGAGTTTAGCATATCTTCCAGACTCAACCAAGACCTCTCCAATCTTAATTTTTCTTTCTAGAGCCGTTTTCCTTCCCCTCTTTTTGCTATCTTTGTAGACAAATTTACCGTCCCATTGACTGCCTGTCTTGACCCCAAGAGAATACTTTTTCTGAGCTTTATTCAGAATTTATACTAGGTTATCTACTTGTGTATCAGGGATTTTATCAAAGTTACCTGATTTGCAAGCTTGTTCTAGACCCAGAATGTCAAGTTCCCCAATATCAATTGGTTCACTGTCGTCTTCCATGAAATGTGGTTCTTCAGTGCTACCTTCTACCTCCTTTCCCTTATCCTTGCTGTGAGATGGGTTGTCTATGTCCATTGTCGGATTGTTCCATGTTTCTGTAACCGACTTGATCTTTTCGCCTTCCGGATTCTTCTTTTTCTCTCCTAACTTGGTGGAGTGAGGTGTCGTTGTTTCCAATCTGGGTTCTTCCTGTGGTTTAGTGTGTGATAGTATCCCGAAGCTGTTACTTGTAGAGGGCTGGGATTTATCCTCTGGCGCTGGCGCTGTCTTAGGGGTTGCATTGGATTTTTTTCTCTCGAGTCTTCTGTTAGTTACCTTGGTGAATCGATCCTGAGATTGTGGCTCTTGATTATTTTGAGATTCAGGCTTGTTATTTAAGGGGCAATCTCTGAAGAGGTGTCCCAGGGCATGACATTTCCTGCAGCGAAAGGGAACATGCTCATAATCTATAACCTGGATCTAGTCTTGATCTTCATGAAAGAGGCACACCGTGTCTGGCAAGGGTTGCTTCAGATCCATGTATACACAGATCCTGGCATAAGAGGCGTAAGTAGTGTATCTCACAGTCTTTGTTTCTTCTGTGACTTTAACGAAATCTCCCAGCGCCGATCCACCCTGGTTCTGCATCACCCTCCTAGTTTTTCCTCTATTGAAGCTATCATATTGAAATCTCCACCTGTCACCCAAAGCGGGTAAGTCCTATCAATGTTGAGCTACGATATTGTTTCTAGAATTGCTGCTTTCTGCTGAGTTTCTTGTGGGAAGTAAACATTTGTGATGTGGCCATGAATGTTTGTGCCCAAAAGATGAAAGACTACCTGAATGAAGTTTTTGTTTTCATGGATATTGTCTAATTGTATTTTCCCCGCATCCCAGAGGATAGCCAGGGCTCCGGAAGCCCCTTGTGCATCTACAGCTGTGACTTGTCCTCCTGGCCAATCTTTAGCTCCAATTTTTTCCAAGATTGTCGAGTTGCATTTGGTCTCCTGTAGAAATAGAATGGTTGGCTTTTCTTCCATTATCAAATTTTTTAGAAGTTTTCTTTTCCTTGAGAAATTGAGCCCTTTGATGTTCCAAGATATCAAATTCATTGAGAAGTTTTGGGGTTGGTGTTATAATACTTGGTGAGTTTAGCATATCTTCCAGACTCAACCAAGACCTCTCCAATATTAATTTTTCTTTCTAGAGCCGTTTTCCTTCCCCTCTTTTTGCTATCTTTGTAGACAAATTTACCGTCCCATTGACTTCCTGTCTGGACCCCAAGAGAATACTTTTTTTGAGCTTTATTCAGAATTTATACTAGGTTATCTACTTGTGTATCACGGATTTTATCAAAGTTACCTGGTTTGCAAGCTTGTTCTAGACCCAGAATGTCAAGTTCCCCAATATCAATTGGTTCGCTGTCGTCTTCCATGAAATGTGGTTCTTGAGTGCTACCTTCTACCTCCTTTCGCTTATCCTTGCTATGAGATGGGTTGTCTATGTCCATTGTCGGATTGTTCCATGTTTCTGTAACCGACTTGATCTTTTCACCTTCCAGATTCTTCTTTTTCTCTCCTAACTTGGTGGACTGAGGTGTCGTTGTTTCCAATCTGGGTTCTTCCTGTGGTTCAGTGTGTGATAGTATCCCGAAGTTGTTACTTGTAGAGGGCTGGGATTTATCCTCTGGCGCTGGCACTGTCTCAGGGGTTGCATTGGATTTTTTGCTCTCGAGTCTTCTGTTAGTTACCTTGGTGAATTGATCCTGAGATTGTGGCTCTTGATTATTTTGAGATTCAGGCTTGTTATTTAAGGGGCAATCTCTGAAGAGGTGTCCCAGGGCATGACATTTCCTGCAGCGAAAGGGAACATGCTCATAATCTATAACCTGGATCTAGTCTTGATCTTCATGAAAGAGGTGCACCGTGTCTGGCAAGGGTTTCTTCAGATCCATGTATACACAGATCCTGGCATAAGAGGCGTAAGTAGTGTATCTCACAGTCTTTGTTTCTTCTGTGACTTTAACGAAATCTCCCAGCGCCGATCCACCCTGGTTCTGCATCACCCTCCTAGTTTTTCCTCTGTTGAAGCTATCATATTGAAATCTCCACCTGTCACCCAAAGCGGGTAAGTCCTATCAATGTTGAGCTGCGATATTGTCTCTCGAGTTGCTGCTTTCTGCTGAGTTTCTTGTGGGAAGTAAACATTTGTGATGTGGCCATGAATGTTTGTGCCCAAAAGATGAAAGACTACCTGAATGAAGTTTTTGTTTGCATGGATATTGTCTAATTGTATTTTCCCCGCATCCCAAAGGATAGCCAGGGCTCCGGAAGCCCCTTGTGCATCTACAGCTGTGACTTGTCCTCCTGGCCAATCTTTAGCTCCAATTTTTTCCAAGATTGTCGAGTTGCATTTGGTCTCCTGTAGAAATAGAATGGTTGGCTTTTCTTCCATTATCAAATTTTTTAGAAGTTTTCTTTTCCTTGAGAAATTGAGCCCTTTGATGTTCCAAGATATCAACTTCATTGAGAAGTTTTGGGGTTGGTGTTATAATACTTGGTGAGTTTAGCATATCTTCCAGACTCAACCAAGACCTCTCCAATCTTAATTTTTCTTTCTAGAGCCGTTTTCCTTCCCCTCTTTTTGCTATCTTTGTAGACAAATTTACCGTCCCATTGACTGCCTGTCTGGACCCCAAGAGAATACTTTTTTTGAGCTTTATTCATAATTTATACTAGGTTATCTACTTGTGTATCACGGATTTTATCAAAGTTACCTGATTTGCAAGCTTGTTCTAGACCCAGAATGTCAAGTTCCCCAATATCAATTGGTTCGCTGTCGTCTTCCATGAAATGTGGTTCTTGAGTGCTACCTTCTACCTCCTTTCCCTTATCCTTGTTGTGAGATGGGTTGTCTATGTCCATTGTCGGATTGTTCCATGTTTCTGTAACCGACTTGATCTTTTCGCCTTCCGGATTCTTCTTTTTCTCTCCTAACTTGGTGGAGTGAGGTGTCGTTGTTTCCAATCTGGGTTCTTCCTGTGGTTCAGTGTGTGATAGTATCCCGAAGTTGTTACTTGTAGAGGGCTGGGATTTATCCTCTGGCGCTGGCGCTGTCTTAGGGGTTGCATTGGATTTTTTGCTCTCGAGTCTTCTGTTAGTTACCTTGGTGAATCGATCCTGAGATTGTGGCTCTTGATTATTTTGAGATTCAGGCTTGTTATTTAAGGGGCAATCTCTGAAGAGGTGTCCCAGGGCATGACATTTCCTGCAGCGAAAGGGAACATGCTCATAATCTATAACCTGGATCCAGTCTTGATCTTCATGAAAGAGGCGCACCGTGTCTGGCAAGGGTTGCTTCAGATCCATGTATACACAGATCCTGGCATAAGAGGCGTAAGTAGTGTATCTCACAGTCTTTGTTTCTTCTGTGACTTTAACGAAATCTCCCAGCGCTGATCCAAGGGATTTTAATGAGTCCTCCTCCCAGTATTCCCATGGTAGCGAGTATAGTCGAATCCATACTGGTGCATAGCTTAGATCTTCCTTATCTGGGTTGAAACGTGTCGTCCATTCTCTGAGAAATAGCCCTGCAGAGTTGTAGAAATAGGGCCCTCCATCAAATACTCTATTTCTGTCTTCTAGGCAGTTAAAAATAGTTGTAAATAACCCTTTTGGCCCTAGAAGTAGGGTTATTTCTCCTTTTGGTCTCCATTTGCTGTTTATCCAGCTTCTCAGTGCCTTTTCTGTTGGCAAGAATCCCATAAATTTACCTATGAGAGCATGATCTCTCATATATTGTATTCTTGCATTGATACGGTGGCTATGTATTTCTACTTCTGGCCTGTGAGCAGCAACAGGTTTGCAAGTAGATGAACTAACCTTTGGATTTTCATGTGGGGCTTGATTGTCCTTCGTGATCTGTGTTTCCTCTGCGGATTTGTCATTATTTGCTGAGACGTCATTGGTATTAACCTCAGGTCCTTGTTGGTTTCCTCCGTCGGGCGGATTCGCTGTTCCATCCCCCTGCGGGGGATCCATTGGATCCTCATTCTCAGTCCATTCCTTAACTTTTACTCTGCCTCTTTCAGGTGTGATCATCGCTGAGCAGGGCACCTACCGCCGCAGGTCTGCAGAAACCCTAGCTGGGTACCGTTACCATGTTCGCGCTCCGTCTCTAGCCGTGCTCCCTCCCTTTGTGCCTCTTCCTTTTCACCATCAAAGAGTGGAGGTTTTATCTTTCGAAACTCTCCGTGGAGTTCCACCTTTTGTCTCTTTTGCTAGTTGTGTTCTGATACATTACCAGATTCTTCTTCCTAGTTTTCTTCACCTACTTTAGTTTTTGCTCTTTTAGTATGAAACTCTTGGTCTCCAATCAGGTTTCCCCATTCGGGACTGGGAATTGTTTCACATTGATTTTGTTTATCCAACAGGATCTTCATGATCTTTTCTTGTTACTGCATCAGTTTTTCATTATCTTCTCGCAGTTGAGTCATCTCTTCTTTTAATTCTTGCATCTTTTATAAGATGGAACTACTGGTATTTCATGGCTCTTCTCCCAGTTGTACCCAAACTTCAGGATTGGTTTCCAGAAAGGTTACAACTCCTATCCCTGTTCGGTGTGGTATGGTCCCCATTCCTCTCATATTAGCTACTTCTTATTTTTCTCTCTATGCACATCACACAATTGTTGTTAACCAATTTTTTTCTAGAAGCCTCAATCTTGTAGCCTGAATGCTCTGATACCACATGTCACACACCCATATTTTATAAAACCAGTAATAAAAAAAATAAAATACATAACTAATATCCGTATTTAACATATATTCAAATTCGGAAATGATTTGAATGTCAGCACTATTATAATGGAAATTATTTGAACATAAGTGCTATACATTAGCTAATCTATTGACATAAATACTCATGGTTATATCCACCATGGTTTAATGGATTGTAGAATTATATTGTACAGGAGTGTTAACCTTTTTCGATACGATCACATTATATTAGTCATGTCTAAGCCTTAATTCCATTCAATGCTTATCCTATTGGCATTATGACTATACCAAGATTTTTATGGGGCGATTTAATTTCTCGAGGCAGATAATTTCCTTAGAGTTGTGGTCTGATCTCTGGAGTGTCTACTACAAGCCTCCAGCTAGATTCTTTGTGTGGGTAGATGTGCAAGATTGACGGTGGTGCAGGTGAGATCCCAATCAAATGATGGAGATGCTTACCCATTGATCAAGGTATGGACAGAGGGTGGAAGAGGTGCATATGGTGCCTTTGTTGTTTTCATGCTAGGTCTCTAACCTTGTTGGGAGGCTCCTTGTATGGTAACTACTCCTGCTCGCATTATCACCCTTAAAAAGTATTATTTCTCTCTTGGTGGCATGCTACTCTCTAGGGTTGAATTCCTCGTGTTGCCACATCTTCTCTCTGGTTCAACCATGCAATGAGGAGGGGTCCTGTTCTATTGTTTTCCACTTGAGCAAGTAATCTTCATGGTTCTCTCTTCTGATTTGTGATTATTGAGTTTTCTTTGCTTAAGTATCACCATTGAACTAATCCTAGTTTTTTTCCATGTTTGACACATTTGTCTGGATTCCACAGCAAAATTATTAAGGTTTTATGACAACTATGGTAGTTCAAGATTCTCGGTAATTCCCTTATCGGGTATGTGAGTTCTAGAGAGTATTAGTTAAGAGCCTTTTGGTTTTACTTGTTTTTCTATTTTTCAAGTTGGCTAAAAGTATAGCTTCTATGGGTTTGAGGGTTTTTTCGATGCAAACCCTTGTGTATTGATTTTTGGGCTTAGAGCCTTTATTTTGACTTGCATCTACTTGTGTATGCTTGTATAATCTATATGGGAGGATAAACCCTCGTATGGGGTTTATGTTGGTATTCTATTATTTGTGAATACTCTGAACTAGAGATGTAATATATTTCGGGTTCTTATTTGGAATAACTTAACTCTGTTATACTGCGTGGAAGTCCGTGTCCGTTTTCGAAGTATTTTTCTTCTCTATTTTATATATTGCATGAGTAAATGAATATTTATCATGTGTATGGTTGCAGTATTTTTGCTTGATGATTTTGGTTGCAATATTGACTAGTTTAGTTGTATTTTTGTTCTGACACTATCCCCTAGAGACTGACTCTGGTATCAGGTTATCATTTCTTTTCTAGGTACAAGAGCTACTTTTTGCTCTAGTGCAGAGGTGGACTACCCGTTTTTTCCGTCTTTGAGGTTTTTTGCAGTTGTTACCCTTACCACCTATTTGATTTCTATAATCTTTACTAGAAAAATGATTTCCTTTCCTTACAGTATTTAATTCTGTTCAAATTACTAGATTGAACAATTTTCCTTAATTTCTTTGGTAGCTAGGGCTTAGTCAGCCACATTGATGTAATATGATTTTAGTCAATGTAATATAGTTTTAGTCTTATGAACTGGAAGAGGTTATTTCATTATTTCTTACTGTTTCTATAGTTTGACTGTCCTTTTTTTTTTATAATGAAATAACCTTTCATTATACTGTTTACTATACTTATATTTAGAATTTATTCCTCATTTGTTTTTGTTTTACTCTCTTCATGTAGTGACAGTGCATCACTTTGTTAGCTTCCATTTTTACTTCTTATGACATAAATGTCAATTACAAGTCTACTGCTTTTCTATTTTGATAATGATTACCATCATAATCTATACTTTTCATTTATTTTTGTAATTATTAGCATCATAATATATAGTTTTCTTTACATTTTATCTTAGCTATTGGAATGACATTTCTCTAATACTTGTCTTGCTTAAGATAAGTAACATATACATTATGATATATAGAAGCTAATTTGTGTAGCTAGATAGAGTTATCATATCCACTTATGTGTCTCACTTTTCTTTTCCTAGTTGTACTAGATTTTTAATCCTCTATTTGTTTGCCTCCCAACCTTGAGACCAAAGTTTCTTCGCTTGATGTCCCCGCTCGAGCTACCCTTCATAGGTTTTCTCCTCAAGAACCTTAGTCTTGAATAGTGTAAGCTATCTAGTCTTAACGAGACGTAGCTGCTATATCACTATCTGTCCTTCCAGCACAGTTAATCTGTTATTTTCTTAATACTTTAATCCCTTCCTCCAAGTCTCATATGCCCCCCCATCCTCTTGATCCCTTGGAATAAATATTCTCTTGTAAGTAGTTAGGGCTGGGGTAACCACCCAACCTAAAAGTTTGAGAATAAACTATCATCTTTGGATAACTTATTCTCACTTAAGTTAAATCAAGTAATTATTTCCATAATTCCAACATTCCACTTTTCATGCATTTAAAAACAAAATTACTATTTATATAAGAATTAACATGTATTCAATTTGTTAAAACAAATGCAGTAAATAAATATTTACACGTATATGGGGACATCACAACAAAACTATTTAATATAATTTATTTAATTCATGTATGTTTTACTTATTTAACATAAGAAGAAATATGTTTGAGTGATAAAATGATATTGCTATTTATAAAGTTAAAATGTAGTGAATAAATATTTACACGTATGGGGACATCACAACAACACTATTAATATAATTTATTTATTTCATCTATGTTTTACTTATTTAACATAGGAGGAAATATGTTTGAGTGATAAAATGATATTTCTATTTATAAATTTAAACAATGGGTTCAGAGATAATTTCACTCACTTTATCAATTTTGATTTTAAAATAAAATAGAAGAAATATGTTTGAGTAATAAAATGATATTGTTCGATCTCCCAAGGGAATCTCGAAATATTTGAAGGTGCGGAACGAAGAGATGGTGAAAAATGAAGCTAGGGTTTTTCAATGGAAGAAAAATCTCTTGGGAGTGGCTGCTAGGTCCCTTTCACAGGTAGGCTTGCAGGATGAGACATGATTTCTAGGTCAAAGACAAGCCCGACTGCCTGGTAAAGAAACGGAAATGCACTCCCTGTTTGGGCTCTCTATCCAAGAGGTTAGAGTTGCAGGTTTGCAATTGCTAGAGGGGTCGCGATGGCCTCCCTGGTTCTCAGCACTGTGGTCGTTGTCTGAGCCTCTATGGTGGGTGACAACATCTTAAGGGTTTGCTCATCAATCACCTGCAACCTACTTCATTGAGTTTTGGAACATTATGGTGGCCTCTATTCAATTTTCCAAATAGATCGATTCTCAGGGGGACCTCTATGGGTTTTTGGGCACACGCATGGGCGACGAGGCTTAGGTTCTATCGTCTTAGTCTCTCACGCTCCTTGGAAATGAACTCTCTCTGTGTGATTCTCTGAGCCCTTTCTTGGTTTTTTCGATCCGCATGTCGTGCCCTGTTTTTGCTCTGTCGAACTTGGGCCCATGTGGCTCACAGAACCCCTTTCCATATGCAGTTTCCAGGCAAACAAGGGAAGAATGGTCCATGGAACCTCGATTGGAAAACAATGGATACCACATCTGTAGTGATCTCACCTGCAATCGTAGGTGATCGAACCCTTAAGCCACAAACCTAGGTTGCGAAGCTACATCACGTCAGCGCCAACGAGAAGGGTGTGCTTGATTGTCTGGCTTATTGCTACCTCAGTGCCATAGGCAAGTGAGCATCACCATACTCACACCTGGCATCTCAAGGCACATGGGCAACCGATCGAGCCCCTTCTCCAACTACAAATGAGGATGATCAGATACAAATCTTCATCAAAACACTAGAGGGAAAGAATATTTGCTGGTAGACCTGGAAGGGGGAGAGGATTTAGCAACTAAGGCTAAAAATCTAGAACTACCTAGGTATACCAGCACACTGGCAAAACTTGATCTGCTCAGGTCATAGTCTACAGGACCAGCACACTCTCCAGGACTATGGCATTACCACAGACTCTACCATCATGCTCAATTTGCGTCTGAGGGGCAGATGTGCTAGAAGTAGCTCAAAAAGAACTAGATCTTTTAAGGACACGGTTAAAGGAAAGGAAAAAACACAAGCCAAAGCAACAACTATGCCAGAGCTACCAGGACCTTACATCTTAGAACAAAAATCTGTGAACCCTGCGCTTACCATCGCAATGCCTGAGGTAAAAAACCTGTAGATAGATCTCTATTCCAAATCAGTTATATGTAGGTTCAATGGATTCTAGCCTAAATATGACATGTTGCACCAATGGATATATGATACCTAGTCACTAGACTATGAAATATACTCATGCCCAAAAGGTTTCTTTATAGTTCAATTCAGAACAACACAAGAAAGGGAAAATATACAAAACAAGGGAACATGGTTCTGGGGCAATGCAAGACTATTTATGACCTCGTGGTTCTCAGATTTTGATTCCAACACAATGGTGGTATCAATGATTCTAGTTTGGGTCAGGTTGCACAATCTCCCGCTACATTTTAGGCACAACTATGTATTAACCGCCATAGGAAATACGTTGGGAAAATTCCTCAAGATCGACAATGACAGACTTACAAGAGGAATATTCACTTTTGCTAGGATATGCATTGAGGTAGATCTCAAGTGAAGGACTACCAGCAAGCATAACATTGAACTTCAACTATACACAATGGATACAACAACTAGACTATGAAATACAACATTCAGATGTCGTGGGTGTTCACAAACAGGACACCTCCACAGTGCATGTCTGAAATCCAAACAAACACCCAAGTGGAACAAGATGCAACATAAATAGGAAAAGGGATGGTAATCCGCAAACCCCCTGGAGGAAGAAGCAGAACAAGCAGGAACAATAGAAGACAAAGCAGAAATGGAGGAGCAAAAGACACAGACCCACACACCTATCGCAGAGGAAGACCACAACAATCCACTATAGCACCAAGAAGTTCAACTAATAGGAATGGAAAAAAACGACACCAAGTGAACCCATGGATCAGAAGGATTTGATTTTGACAAAGGCTCTCCCATTACAAGTGAAAATCAGCTTTCCATTGTAACCACTCCCGACATTGGAGAATGGAAAAAAGTGGAAAAAAAGAAAGGGAGAAAGAGTAATTTGTATTTTTAAATTTTTTTAGGGTAGCACTGCTACTCTATGTGCTTTAAGCACATGATTCCATTGGGACATCCCTGAAATGCTTCATTGCATATACAACAATGTAACTCTCCATTTTAATTAATAGAAAGTTACTGCTTTTTTCTTTGGAAAAAATAAAATGATATTTCTATTTATAAATTTAACTAACGAGTTCGACATAATTTCACTCACTTTATTAATTTTGATTTTATAATAAAATAAACGTTTCACCAAAAAATATGTTTGAGAGATAAAATGATATTGCTATTTATAAAGTTAACTAATGTATTCAAACATAATTTCACTCACTTTATTTATTTTGACTTTAAAATAGAATATACATTTCACCAAAATTTCAATAAATTTTATTACTTAAAAATACTTGAGATTTCAATATAAATTTAATAATTTGACTTTCATTCCACTTACTTGTAAAACATTTTTTTTCCTTTATTATAGGTTAAATTTATATTATAATTTTAACCAAAAGGGAAAATACCTTTTAAAAGTGGTGATAGAAAATGTAAGGTGAGAACTATCGGATAATGTTAACATAAGCTCACTCAACAATTAATCTCTAGATACTTATATGAAGAAAATATCCATGCTTGGTTTTCAATGAATATTTTTCTCTAAATGCTAAATTCTCTCGAGGATGGGTTGGAGTGATAGAATTTATTTTATTAAATGAATATTTTTCTCTGAATGCTGAATTCTCGAGGATGGGTTGGAGTGATATAATTTATTTTATTAAATTGTTTTTTAATATTTTTGGTTAAGTTATTGACCTAGAGAATTAGAAGATGGGGACTTCTTTTTTTATATACTCTAACATATATAGGTTATATCTTCGCAAAGCCAAATATTAAAAGTATATTCTCAATATCCATTTTCCAATTATGTAAACATTAATCATTGGTGGAGACTTAAATTTTTCTTTATATAAGCATGAAATATGAAGACTGGGTACTCATCCTTATTTTCTAAGCTCTATTTTTTCATCCCCTTTAGAGGGTTAATCTAGTGGAAATTACTCTCATGCATAAAATGACTACTAAGGTCATTAGAAGATCTAACATAGTGGATATGTCTAAAGGGTTGGATAAGTTCCTTTCCTTTGGCATGCGGATCTATGTGATAGGGTGGAAAGATTCAAAGTCTAAGTGATTCAAGTTATATTTTCTCATTACTTTTCAATTATATTGGAATTGAGTGAGAAAGTAGAGAAGTGAAAAGATGCCTTCAAATTTAATATGAAGGAATAACTATTACTCATTAAAAGAATTAAAATATATCCCTTTCAATGAAGATAATAAGTGGATATGTCTAAAGAGTTCGATACATTCCTTTGGTGTGTGGATCTATATGATAGGGTGGAAATATTCAAAGCTAAGTGAGTCAAGTTATATTTTACCATTACTTTTCAATTATCTTAAAATTGAGTGAGAAAGTAGAGAAGTCAAAAGGTGCCTTCTAATTTAATATGAAGGAATAATTCTTACTCATTAAAAGCATTAAAATATATCCCTTTCAATGAATATATAAAATATTATTCTTATCTTTTATAAAATACCGTTATTAAAATTTTAATTTATGTTAACATTTTTCTCAAAATAAAAATCAATAAAATCAATATATACAATAGTTTATAATTTATTTTTTATCAAAATTAGTTTTTAAATTAAAAATATCTTACTATTAATAAATAGATTAATTTGATTTTATATATCTAAGTTATCTCTCTTTTAATTAAAATATAAAATATTATCGAGTTATCTGTCATGAACCCATGTAAAAAAAAGAACCAACATACAGTATAATCAACATGCAAAATTCTAATTATTGTACATACAACCATTGTGAGGGTACAAGGAAATTTATAAAAGCTCTACATCGATTATAAGTTTGCGGGAGATATTTTCTATTCGCCCTATACCCTTTATAAGGTTTCCTATGCTTGCTATCAATTGCATTTATATTACATTTGCTTGGGTTAAGGTCGACTACAAGTTGGTACCATCAACTTATGGTGGACTTAAATGGAGGATGGCCACCTACCTAGGGATATGAAGTTGCTCCCTCTCGAGTCTTCTTTGTGGTGGATAGTTGGCTCCTTGTTGCATGGTTGAATGTGCCCCATCAATGGCTCTCTTGGGTGCTACTCATTCGATGGTTGTGGTTGTTTCCCACGAGTCTATGCACTAGTTGGACACATAAATGGTCTTACCTATTGCATTTTCCAGTTGTAGGTTCAGCTCCAACCCTCTGTTCGGGGTTTTTCTTGTGAGTAAACTCTTGCCCTTGTCTTCTATTAACTTGTGTGCAGAAAGGTTCTGGTGTGGCTTCTCCATTAACTAAGTGTCTTCGCTTGCCCTACAACTGATATGACTATGTCTTTGGCCAAAGGGATTTTTGAGGAGCTATTCACCAATCGGGTAGGTTCCCTTTGAATAATGTTTTCATTTCCTCTGTAGATTGTCTTCTCCTTTTTGGTGACAGCTTTTCGAATTGAATGCATTTTCAGGAATTGCAGGTTCATTACCCAGTGTCTTGGCTTTGGTTTGTGGCTCTCTAAATCCTTATTACATATTTCATCGGGTATGCAAACGAGATTCCTAACCTTAAAGAGATGAATGTGTTTTCCACCAATATTTTGGTTTTTTATATTTTATTTAGTTTCAACGCAAGGTTATATGGTGTCTCTAAGAACTGTATTACTTGTCTAGGTTCAATCCAAGGGTGTCTAGCTTCTCTGAATATTCTGTATTTTGTTTAAGAAGACCTCGAGGTCTCCAACTACTCTGAGACTATATTTCTTGTTAAAATTCGACCTATGGCTCTTTGTTTCTCAGTATATTATAAGTTTTGTTCAAAAGACCTATGGGTCTCTGGCTTCTCTTAATTTTGTTCTATAAAAATGTATATCTTCATCCCTATATTAGGCAAATACATCCAGCTTTTGTCATTGCATCCAATGGTTTATTAATAAAACCTCATGGTGGTTCCACAAAGTTTTCTTAGATAACTAAGCTGTAAATATATAAATTTTCTCACTGTGTTGGTGGTAAATAATCTCTATCTTTTTACTTGTTCTCTTGATATGATTGACTAAGATTTAAGTTTTATTTTTCCTTTGGTAGTCGTAGTTGCATAGTTTCATAGTTGTGGATTCTTATTATTACCATGTATTTTCCCTACCACAATGACAAAATTCATAAATCAGTTATTAATTTACCAAATTGGGGCCTTTCTTGACCTAATTCTTGACTGAGCTTTTTCTCCAATTTTCATTATTGGGTTACGTAGAATCAAATAGACCAAGACCATAATTACTTCTTCTATGGATAATATAAAATAAGTTATACTACATCAGTTTATGCATAAGTCCTCTTTTATAATTTCTCTTATTGCTTGAATCACTGTTGAGGTTTATGATATTACTAGTTGTAACTTGCTCTTTTACTTGTTTAATAGTTTTGGATCATTTACTTAGTTTTGAGCTCTATTCTATTTATAACAAAAATGCTCCTCACTGTTTATTATCAGTTAGATTCTTCACCTATGTCTAACTAAAGAAATCATGCACATAATTACTAAAAATCTATAGATAATAACATGTACCTTTCTAGATTAAAAGTTAAACATGCCTAGTCTAACATTAATAACATAATAGTCTGCTAACAGCTAATCAGGGTTTCCATATTGTACTTATTTGGCTAGTTGAATTGAATATAAACTTTTAATTTACTTGCCTTCCAACCATGAGACTCGTGCTACAGTGCCCTTTGTCTACCCCCCGAGCTACCCTTTCCTAGGTCTCTCTTCAAGTACTTTAGTCTTGAATAGTAGCATATATATGGTCATAACTAGACTTAAGTACCACATCCCTATTTGTCCTTCCAACACAGTTAATTATTTATTTCTTAAGTGTTCTTCAACTCTTTCCTCCTCCCTAGGTCGCAGATGCCCACATCCTATTGATCTTCTGGGATAAATCTTCCATAGGAGTATTTAGGGTTTGATAACTACCCAATCTAACTATTTCTTGAGAAATAAAACTCTCACACTTTTGACAAATACATTCTCTTTTAATTAAATCAAATCATTACTTGACAAAGTTCTGGCACTCCACTTTCTTTTAACAATTAAAAAAAAAATCTATTTATATCAACTTAAATCAATTTCATCTTGTTTAAATTGTAGCAAATAAATATTCACATCTATGGGGACATCACATCTTCCTCCCCAAGATTGAATATTGTCTCGACGTTCCTCATGGGAAATAAGTGTAGATAAAGCTCCCTCATGGTCCTTTCATCTTCCCAGGTGGCCTCTTCAGGCCCAAAGTGCTGCCACTGAATTTTAACTTGGGTGATAACTCATCTCCACAACATTAATTCTCTCTAATCATGTACACCCATTGGTTCTACAAGGAACTCTCCTTTCGGTTCAACCTAGATGTCAACATAAAAAAGAAACTTCGATCAAAGAATGAAATCAAAATACATTCAGCTGTAAAAACATATATATATATATATATATATATATTATATATATATATATATATATATATATATATATATTCTCAAGTAAAGAAACATGGAACACATTGTGCACATGAATATGGCTGGGTAAAGTAAGGTGGTACTCCACTGGTCTGGTTCAAGCTAGAATCTGGAAAGGTATGCATAATTGGGGTGCTAATTTAGCATGACAGATCCACTGCAAGGTGCTTTTGTTGGCTCGTACTCGAATCTAAACATGTTCTCCCACTTGAAATTCTTGGAAGCTCCTATTCCGATCAACAAAGTTCTTTTGCTGATCCTGAGCAACTTTTAAACTTCTTTATACACTTTTTACCATCTTGTTCATCTCCTCCAACATATCTGGTCCCAACATTACTTTTTCCTCTGGGCCACTCCAACTCAAAGGTGTCATGAACTTATGTCCATATAACACTTCAAAGGGACTCATATGTAAGGATGTATGGTACCCATTGTTGTAGGAAAATTCTCCTATGTGCAAGTAATCCTCCCACTTAGATGGTTGTTACATTACATATGTTCGCAACATGTCTTTGACAACTTGATTTACTCTATTTATGTCCATTTGTTTGAGGATGATATGCAATTCTGAAGTGTAATTTTGTGCCCAATCCCTCAAAAAGGGTCTTCCAAAAGGCTGATGTAAATTTCACATCCCGGCTAGAGATGATGATTTTGGGTAGATCATCTAATTTGAAAATGTTTTGCATAAAAATGTTAGCAATTTGTACCGCCTTATAAGTTGATTTAACTAGTATGAAATGAGCAGATTTGCTCAGTTTAGCTACTACCACCATGATAGAGTAAATTAACTTTTTTTGATTTAGGTAGTCTGGTAATGAAATCAAAATAGATATGGTCTCCCACTTCCATTCAGGGATAGGTAGTGGGTGGAGCAGCCCTGTTGGGTGTTGGTGCTCTGCTTTTACCTACTAGCATTCTAGACAACGTCCTAAATATTTTGCTACTTATTTCTTTATATCATGCTAGAAAAAATCTTTTATAAGGGTAAAAATAATTTTCTGGTATCCTGGGTGTCCTGCATAAGGAATTTTATGTTATTCATCTAAGCTTAAATTTTTAAGTAGTTTTTGGTTAGGCACGTATATCCTTTTTCTATAAGTTAGTAATTCATTAGGATTAACCTCATATCCCAATTGTTGTTCATGGATGTTTATGATTTTTTCTTGCTGCCACAAATGTTTATATACTAGATCTTGCAAGGTTGTTTCATGAATCTGCTCTTAAAAATTTGTGTGTGATTCACTCAAATAAATTTCATATAAGCAATTTACTTTCCAACTTAGAGCATCTACAACCCGGTTTTACTTTCCTTTCAAGTGTCTGATCTCAAAATAAAATTCGCTTAGGAAGTCAACCAAATGGGCTTACCTAGAATTTAAATTGGGTTGCTTGAAATACCCTGTCAGACTATGATGATTAGTCAATAACAAAAATTCCTTTCCCAATAAGTAGTGTTGCGACTTTATCAAGGTGTGAATTACTGCTATTAATTCCAAGTCGTATGCAGAATACTTTTGCTTGTATTCTTTAAGATTTCTTGACCCATAGGCTATGATCCCTTCTTGCATTAAAATTCCACCTACACCTTCCTTGCTAGCATCTGTACAAACTACATATTCTTTGTTACGATCAACAATACTCAAAATAGGGGCAGTGGTGGGTAGATGTTTTAGTTGGTAAAATCTCTTTTGACAGTCAAGGGTCTATCTAAAGGCTTTTCCTTTCTTTTGTAGAGAGCTAATAGAGTATGATACCCTAGAAAAAAATTCCACAAATTGCCTATAATATCCAACTAGGCGCATGAATGATCTCATGTCTACTACATCTTTCAGTACTGACCACTCCATTATAGTTTTTATTTTCTCTCGATCTACTGTGATTCCATCCTTCGTGATAATATGTCCCAAGTACTGGATTTTTTCCTTAAAGAGGCCATGTTTTTTGCATTTGGCATACAACTGGTGTTCTCTTAGGACTCGAAGAACAATATGAAGATGCTCCTTATGTTCTTCTATGCTACGTGAGTAGATCAATATGTCATCAATGAAGATTAGCACAAACTTGTTTATGTATTGATGAAATATGATGTTCATGAGACACATGAAGGTCATTGGGGTATTCGTCAGCCCAAAAGGCAACACTACGAATTCATAATGCCCATAACAAGTTCTAAATGTTGTTTTCGCTATATACTCCTCCTTTATCGAGATCTGATAATAGCCTGATCGGAGGTCAATCTTGGAGAAAACATTTTCCACCTTTACCCGATCAAATAACTCATCTATATGGGGTAAGAGGTATTTATTCTTAATAGTTATTTTTTTTAATTGGTGGTAATCCATGCACATTCACAATGTTCCATCTTTTCTCTTAACAAATAATACTAGAGCTCCCCAAGGGACACATTGGCTCGTATATAATTCTTATCTAGCAGCTCCTATAGCTTCATTTTCAATTCTGTTAGTTCAAGTATACTCATACGGTAAGGGGCTCAGGATACTAGGGCAGGTCCTTGAATTAGCTCAATGGTAAAATCTATGTCTTTTCTTGGGGGTATACCTAGAGTTTCTTCAGGGAAAGCATCCGGAAAACATTATATCACTGCTATATTTTCTAAAGTAGAAAATTTCCCCTTAGATTCAGCATAACCTACTTGTGTGGCATAAATCTGGAAACCTGTTTTGATGCATTTTTCTAATTAGGAATTTGTTACAGGTCTTATTTGTAGAGGCTTTTGAATACCTTGCATTTCTTGTCTTTCACCCTTTTCATCTCGAAAACTAATGGTTTTGGTCTTGTAGTTAATAAGGGACCAATATTTTTCTATACATTCCGTGCCTATAAGGATTTTGTATGATCCTAATGGCAACACATTCAAATATTCCATGCTGGACTTGCTAGCTAGTTCAAGAGGGAAACTACTGGCTTTGGCCAAAACTCTTACTTTGGTTCCTGTGGCTAGTTACACTAACTATGGATTTTTAATCTTTATTGCTTGCAGTTTACATTGTTCCACAATCTTGGTGCTAATATAACTCAAGGTAGCCCCAGGGTCAATCAACATAGACACGGTTCGGTCAAAATTTTTACCTTCAAATTCGACCATAGTTGGTTGAAATTCAGCCTGATGATCTTCCACGGTGGCATTTTTTTAGGGAAGCTCCTTGCTATTTCTCCTACTGTAGAAGCTTCTTGTATTTGTGAAATATGGTTAGCTCCCTTGTGGTGTGGGCGGTTATTGACCTAATGTAGGCCTCTACATCCCCAACATTGTATAGGGGGCCTTGTAGTTAACTCTGCTTCAGTTCTGCTAGTTTTCTCATTAGTTAGTACTTTAAATCTAAGCTGATTTTTATTAAAATTTTGGTTATTTTGTCCCTTGTACAATCCTTTGTTGCCTGGGCCATTATTCCCTTTATGACTAGGGATAAATTGACTTCCCTTTTTATCAGGCCATTTCTTTCTCTTGTCTCCTTTTCGTCTGTTTTTTTGATATTAGATCCGCGCCTTACGAATAACTTTGTCCATGGTTTTGGGGTTTTCAAATTCCAACCGTTCTTTCATGAGTAGGGATAAACTTCTAATGAACTGCTACACCTTTGTTTTTTCTTCATGTATGTAAGGAACATACTGAAGTAACGATGTGAAATTTTTTATGAATTCATCCATGGACAATTGGCATAGTCGAAGATTATGAAATTATTTTGGTTTTTCAACATAAAATCTCTTTGTCAGAAATTTTTCTTTAAAATATATTTGGAATTTTCCCCAAGTTATACTTAGTTCATTCATTCCTCGAACTGTGTTTACTTCCTCCCACCATAGTGTGGCCTTTCCTTGTAGCTGGAAAATAGCCAAGCGAGCATTCAGACTATGGTCATATTCGTACAACTGGAAATATTTATTCATATTTATGAGCCATGCTTTTGCCGCTTCTTCTTTCTCGCCATCAAAGAGAGGAGGCTCATCTTTTCGAAACTCCTCCTGAAGTTCCACTTTCTGCCTCTTCTGTTTCCTGTGATTAGACACATTATTTGATTCTTCTTCATGATTTTCCTCACCACCCACGGTTTCCATATCACCTGTCCAGAACTCTTGTTCCCCTATTATATTTCTATGTTCAAGGCTAGGGACTAGTGGCCGATTATTCTTTATATCTGAATAGACTCTTCATAACTATTTCTTGTTCCTGCATTAGTATTTCATTATCTGCCCATAATCGAGCCATTTCATCCTTTAATTCTTATACTGTCACCATGATATCTATGTTGATATTCCACATATCCCCGCCAAACTGTACCCAGACTTTAGGATTTCCTTCCTGAAATGATGTGGGTCGTATCCCCATTATGGATTTGGGTGGTAGATTCCATGTTCTCCTCATACTGAGTGCTCCCTACTCTCTATGTGTATATTACATAATTTTTTATTTCTCTATTCCATAGGTCTCACCTTAGTAACCTAACCACTCTGATGCCATATGTCATGAACCCATGTAAAAAAATAATTAACATACAATATAATCAGTGGATCATTATCAATCCATAATTAATAAATTATTTTATTATAGCTATAACTGAGAAAAACTTTATACATGCAGAATTTTAATCATTGTACATACAACTATTGTCAAGGTATAAGGAAATTTATAAAAGTTTTGTGCTGATTATAAGTCCGTCAAAGATATTTGCTCTTTGCCCTATACCCTTTATAAGGTTTGTTATGCTAACTGTTAATTGCGTTTATATTACATATAACTGGGTTAGGGTTGGCTACGAGCTAGTACCATCCATTTATGGTGGACATGAATGGAGGATGGCCACATGCCTAGGGAAATGAAGTCGCTCCCTCTAGAGTCTTCTCTGCGGTGGAAAATTGGCTCCTTGTTGTATGATTGAATGTGCCACATCAATGGCTCTCCTTGTTGCTACTCATTGGACAGTGGTGGTTTCTACCCTTGACTCTATGCACTAGCTAGATGCATAAACGATTTTACCTGTTGCATTTTCCAATTGCAGGTTCGGCTCCAGCCCTCTGTTGGGGGTTTTTCCTATGAGTAAACTCTTGCCCTTGTCTTATGTTGACCTCTGTGCGGAAAGTTTTTGTTCTGGCTTCTCCATTAACTAACTGTCTTTGCTTTCCCTACAACTCTTTGATATGGCTATGTGTGCTGTCGAAGGGATTTCTTAGGAGTTATTCGCCAGTCCAAGTAGGTTCCCTTCGAATAATCTTTTCATTTCCTTTGTAGATTGTCTTCTCCTTTTCACTGATAGATTTTCTAATTGAATGCATTGACAATAGTTGTAGGTTCATTAACTGGTTGCTTGGCTTCGGCTGTTGGCTCTCTAAATCCTTCTTAGATATTTCATTAGGTATGCAAAAGAGATTCTTAACCTAAAAGTGATGAATGTGTTTTTTTCCAGTCTTTTGGTTCTGTATATTTTATTTAGTTTCGACCCAAGGGTCTATGGCATCTTTGATAACTATATTACTCATCTATGTTCGACCCAAGGGTCTCTAGCTTCTCTGAATATTGTGTATTTGTTCAAGAAGACCTCAGGGTATCTAACTACTCTGAGACTATATTTCTTGTTAAAATTCGACCTATGGGTCTCTATTTCTCTGTATATTATATTTTTTGTTCAAAATACCTAAGGGGCACTGGCTTCTCTACATTTTGGTATATAAAAATGTATATTTTCATCCCTATCTTGGGGAAAGACTTCCAGCTTTTGTCATTGTATCCATTGGTTTATTAATAGAACCTCATAGAGCTTCCACATAGTTTTCTCAGATAACTAAGATGTAAATATAAAAAATTTCTCACTATGTTGGTGGTAAATAATCTCTATCCTTCTACTTGTTCTCTTCATATGATAGACTGATATTTAAGTTTTATTTTTCCTTTGGTAGTCATAGCTATGTAGTCGCATAGTTGTGGGTTCTTGCTATTACCATGTATTTTCCCTACCACAATGATAAAATTCATAAATTGGTTATCAATTTCCCAAATTGGGGCTTTTCTTGATCTAATTTTGGGTTGACCTTTTTCTCCAATTTTCGTTATTGGGTTATCTAGAATCAAATAGGCCAAGACCATACTTACTTACTTCTTATGTGGATAATATAAAATAAGTCATACTACATGAGTTTATGCACAGGTCATAAGGTCCCTTATTGCTCGAATCATTGTTGAGGTTTATGATATCACTAGTTATAACTTGCTCTTTTACTTGTTTAATAGTTTTGAATCATTTACATAGTTCTGAGAATTATTTTATTTATAACATAATTACTTCTTACTTATTATTATGAGTTAGAGCCTTCAACTATTTCAAACTAAAGTAATCATGCACGGAATTATTCAAAATTTGTAGATAATAATATGTACTTTTCTTGATTAAAAGATAAACACATCGAGTCTAACATTAATAACAGAATACCCGGCTAATAGTTAATCAGGTTTCCAGATTATACGTATCTCGCTAGTTGAACTGAATATAATCTTTTAATCTTAACTTGCCTCCCAACCATGAGACTCGCGCTACAACATCCTTTTTCTCCCCCCGAGCTACCCTTCCCTGTGTCTCTCTTCAAGAGCATTAGTCTTGAATATATTTGGTCATTACCAGACTTAATCTTAACTTGCCTCCCAACCATGAGACTCGCGCTACAACATCCTCTGTCTTCCCCCGAGCTACCCTTCCCTGTGTCTCTCTTCAAGAGCATTAGTCTTGAATATATTTGGTCATGACCAGACTTAAGTACCACATCCTTGTCTATCTTTCCAGCACAGTTAATTCTTACTTTCTTAAGTGTTCCTCAACTCACTCCTCCCTCTCCCAAGATCGTAGATGTCCTCATCCTCTTGATCTTCTGGGATAAATCTTCCATAGTAGTAGTTAGGGTTGGGTAACTACCCAACCTAACTCTTTCTTGAGAAATACAACTGTCTCACGAATACATTCTCATTTAATTAAATCAAATCATTACTTACCAAAGTTCTCACACTCCACTTTCTTTTAACAATTAAAACAAAATTTCTATTTATATAAACTTAAATCAATTCCAATTTATTTAAAATGGAATAAATAAATATTCACATCTATGGAGGAAATCACATTACATTTATTTTAATTAAAATATAAAATATTATTCTCGTCTTTTGTAATATATTATTATTAGATATTTGTTTATATTAACATTTTCTAAAAAATAATAATATATGATATTTTAATTTATATATTATTTTTAAATTTTATTTTTTTTCACATACTGGTTCACGGATACCCGGGTCACTGGGTAGCCACTACGTCCAGAGTTGTTTAACACTGAGTGGATGCCACCCGAAGGGCATCAACACCCCTCGACCTACTTAATGACCTGCCCCAAGAGCTTTCGGGATTCCACCCTGTGACCTCCCACAAGCACGGCACTTAATTTGACCAATTGAGCTAACTCTTGGGGCATTTTTTAAACTGATTTAGTAATACACAACTTTAATATTAATATTTTTTATTAATTTAAGTAAATAAATTTTAAGAACATTTATAAAATATAGTAATTAATTTTTTTAACAATTTAACTTCAAGTTAAAAAATTATTCAAATAATAAAAGATGTTCAAATAATAGTAGGAAAAACTATTCAAATAAACATCTAGAAGTCATAATAAAAGAGAAGACTAAATAAATCTAATAAACTAAATTATATTTTCCCATTGCTTTTCAATTATCTTAGAATTGAGCGAGAAAAAAGAGAAGTCAAAATATGCCTTCAAATTTAATATGAAAGAATAATTCTTACTCATTAAAAGCATTAATATATATCCTTTTCAATGAAGATGTGAAATATTATTCTTATCTTCCATAAAATATCGTTATTAAAAATTTAATGTGTTAAAAGTTTTCTCAAAAATAAAATCAATATATGTAATATTT
>APFE030349796.1:0-21872 GCA_000404065.3 Pinus taeda | reverse complement strand
AGCTTGTGTTTCACAACCAAGTAAACATACATTTATCCTTTATACTTAATGAAGCCCATACTCATTCATTATCCATCATAATTATATAACAGAAACATCAACAATTGCAACAAGTATAAAGGGGAGGGGAAACTCCCCGTAATGTGAGTCTACCCAACAATTTATTAAGAATATCAGTTTTTACAATAGAAGTGTGCTTGGCAAACTCCAAGCCAACACTTAGCCCAATATTACAATGAGAGGCAAATCTGCCTTTTACAATGTTCGTGCATACCTTGCACGGTGGGAGGTTGCTCACCCGAGCCACCAAGGCTCCCTCCTCAAGCCTTACACAAAATCTGCATACAACCATACACCCGGGCACACCTTGCCCAACCTCCGTTCAACTCTAAGAGTTACACCAAGCGTGTAGCTTCCCAAGAGACATGCGCATGAGCTATGCGCATTCTCCTACCATTTCTGTGCACTTCCTCTTGAGCTCCTTGCGTAGATAAAAGGTGAACGATTAATGTTCGAATGTCTCCAAAGTCCAACACACATATACTTATACGCATGGTGGTGGGGTGTGGTGTCTCTTGGGCCGACCACATATTTACAACACCCCTCACAGCGCCCTAGAGCATGTTGGCCAGCCCACCAACATTCCAACGCTATGTGGGCTATAAACTTCCCCATTGCCCATCGCATTTCCATATCGTTCGTCGCACAAGTTCTTTGGAACGTCGCATTACTGTTTTGGTAATGTCGCATTTTATGCGAAGGCACCCGCGCTCTGTCGTTGTGTGATCATACACGCTCGCCCGGTGTGCATGCGCGCCCAGGCGCCCGTCGCACAATCCACAAGGCGTTACAAAAGGGGTGGGTAGGAGGAAAAAATGGTGTTGTAAGGATATATAGTAAGGATTGAGGAAAAAAGAAGAATGATAAGTCTGGGGATGACCAAATAACATTAACACTATGTGCGCAAAAGTCTTGATAAAGACCATGGTCTTGCAAGTAGGCTTTGAGGGAGATTGTTTCTTGAAGACGAATCAGGAGGATGACAAGCTGAATTGGTAACGTGACTGAGGCCAATTGGAAACTTCTATACAGGATCGAAGGTAAGCAGTACCTTACGACATTTATTCTGTAAGAAAGAACGAAATGCTTGAATGACTGTTAATGTTACAGTGAGTCTTTTCTATTATTTATAGTTTGTAAGTAATCTCAAAGTTGAAGAAATATAAGAGCACTGTAATTTATATTGACTATATAATAACAATGTTCGTAGAAATATCAGAGTTTTCGCATATTATATACCGGCAAAGGATTCAATATCTGTCGAAAAACATAATGTTTGGAGATTTATGATCTATCAAGTAATCATTATTTTGTGTGAAATAAGAGTGCTGTAAATTACATTCCTCCAAAGAATTTAATAACAGTAGAATTTAAAGGTTATAAGGCAAAATTTATCTAAGACTGTATAGACCAGAGCGTCAAAAGATTTTACTCAAGTTTAGAAAAAATGAGGTCTCGATTAATATTGGGCTAGAAGTTCTTACCAAGAAAACCCTTACTGGGAGAGTTCTTAGAAAGAACTGAAGGGACAACGGTTTAGAACCACAAGGTAGGGAAAACTGGACATAAAGACCGGAAACGGTGGGTTGAATCAGTCTGACATCATCTACACCAAAGGGGTCTATGCCAATAGACCTAAGCGAACTACATAGTTATAGACAGAGATTAGCTTTTCCAGAAGGGCCTGTTCTTAAAGCATGAGAAAACCCTCAGCAAATAATGTCGTAAAGCTCGTTTAAGAGTGTTTGTGTAGGAAAGAACCTACAGAAATTCAGGAAATTAGCGAAATCAAACCTGATATTATCTAATTATCTGAAGTGGAAATGTCGTATAAGCACAGTAGTACAAGAAAAACAAGGGGATGAAGAGCCTCTATGACTACAGAAATTTAGGAATTTAGCGAAATCAAACTTGAGATTATCTAATTATCTGAAGTGGAAATGTCGTATAAGCACAGTAGTGCAAGAAAAACAAGGGGATGAAGAGCCTCTATGACGAGCTCAAACCCCAATACCCTACCTTTGAAATTTGAAGGGTTTAAATGATGAATATGACTTAGAGGTTCCTCCCATGACCGACCTTGGTAATACTCGAGTCTTGGCGCAGTGGAGAAAATTATATTTACGCCCGACAATAATGAAAATCAAGTAAGAACTCAAAACAACGAATCCCGATGCCGTCAATTTATTAAGAACATTGATGGCAAACTATGCACTAAAAACATTATTACCATATCAGTTGTGTAGTCACAGAAAAAGCTAGTAAGAACGAATAGATTTTTTAGAAGAATTTAAAGAACTCAAGAGACATTTACACGGTAAACTTATTGCAGAACGAGAGTAATATAGCACTATGTATTTCAAAAATAAATAGAGCCTCATAACACTGTTCATTTTACCAAAGACACATAAATAATACCAAGTCTAGAAGAGCAAAATAGAGCGAGTAATTTTGTTGTGGGTCAAGATAATACATCCACCAAAGCATCGAAAACTTAAACAACAAATAACCAGATAATAACTCTGTTCTTAATTATAGTACATGAAGGACAAACCCTGAGTGTAAACTTAGCTTGAATCGAGCATAATCTAAAGACCGTAGACTATAAAATCCTCAAACAGACTTGAAGGACAAGATGCGAGAAGACCCTATCGGGTAGCAAGAAAACTATGAACCCTGTCACGATTAAACCATATTAACGGGGTAGAAGCTGAGTTGGTTCTTCTGAAAGGAACTAAGAAAAAAATATTTTAATGTCAATTGAAGAACCTTTCCCTGTCAGCTAGAGCAAGGAAATATACTAGATAGGAAACTAATAACATACCCAGAACCCTTTTTTGAAGTCCCGTGATAGACATGTGAGCCATTCCACCTTCAAACATTGTGGCAGGATGCATAGCCATGTCTTCCATTCCTGCAAAGAAAGTATACAAATTAGAAGTAGCCTAAAAACCAGAAAGAGGGAAAACGTTTGTCACAACAAAGAACCAACAATAATGAAGAACATGTGAGCCATTCCACCTTCAAACATTGCGGCAGGATGCATAGCCATATCTTCCATTTCTGCAAAGAAAGTATACAAATTAGAAGTAGCCTGAAAAGCAGAAAGAGGGAAAACATTTGTCACAACAGAGAACCAACAATAATGAAGAAAGAATTAATACCTATAGTAGGATTATGAAAACGACAGACAAGCAGACTTTCAATAACTTCTGAAACCATTCAAGTGCTTTGTGTTCCAAACCTTCGGCTCTAGCAATCCGCAAGCAGAAGAACAAAGCATTGCACCAAGAGAGGAAGACTATACCTTTAGTTTATCTATATTTTCATTAATTTACCATACCTTTTCTACAAATAAGGTATTTGGCCCATAGGATTCACATAAATAAAACCTCTTTTTTGAGCCTTCATAAATAGAAAGAGGGTTATGGACTAAACATAAAAACAGGTTTTATTTGTTTACCATATGTCTAGTTTATTTATATTTTTATTTATTTACCATACCTCCACTTTATTTATATATTTATTTGTTTACACCCTTGCATGTATATAAGGTGACTTATGGAGTAAATATAAAAAATGTTTTATTTGTTTACCATACCTCTCATTTATTTATATTTTTATTAATTTACCATACCTCTTTTACAAATATGGTATTTGGCCCATAGGATTCACTTAAATAAAACCTCTTTCTTGAGCCTTCATAAATAGAATGAGGGTTATGGAATAAATAAAAAAAGGTTTTATTTATTTACCACGCGTCTGGTTTATTTATACTTTTATTTATTTACCATACCTTACAAATATGGTATTTGGCCCATAGGATTCACTTAAATAAAACCTCTTTCTTGAGCCTTCATAAATATAACGAGGGTTATGGACTAAATATAAAAAGAGGTTTTATTTATTTACCATACGTCTAGTTTATTTATATTTATATTTATTTACTATACCTTTTGAGTAAGTATAAAAAGACGTTTTATTTATTTACCATACCTCCACTTATATTTTTATTTGTTTACACTCTTACATGTATATAAGGTGACTTATGTAGTAAATATAAAAAATATTTTATTTATTTACCATACCTCTCATTTATTTATATTTTTATTAATTTACCATACCTCTTTTATAAATATGGTTTTTGACCCATAGGATTCACTTAAATAAAACCTATTCCTGAAAATTAGGGCTAATTTAAGGTTGTAACTCCTAATTTCAAGGGCTAAATTTACCTTTTCTACTGTCTCTCTTAAAATAAGGTGGGCTAATTCAACCACTAAAAACTTAAAACCCCTTAATTTCACCAAAGGGTGAACATTTGCCCCTAAAATTTTCCATGATGTACTCTTTCAGTTAGATGGAAAATTTTCCATGATGTACTCTTTCAGTTAGATGGAATTCATACCCAAGCCACACAACTTCACTCCCAAGCCACACAACTTCACTCCCTCTGCTCCTGTGTACCATAGTCCAAATTGGGTTAGTACAAATTAGTCCAAATTGGGTAGTGCCTATGAGGTATGGTAAAACATGTTTAGTTTCATTCCAAAATAGTTTGGTTGACCTAACCATATCTTCGTACCCAAGCCACACAACTTCACTCCCTCTGATCCTGTGTACCATAGTCCAAATTGGGTTAGTCCAAATTAGTCCAAATTGGGTAGTGCCTGTGAGGTATGGTAAAACATGTTTAGTTTCATTCCAAAATAGTTTGGTTGACCTAACCATATCTTGGCTTAGCTGGTTGACTGCACAACACATATTTGGTCATATGTTCACAAGATACATGAGTGGATCCATATATTTGGTCATGTGTTCACAAGATACATGAGTGGACCCACTAGCTGCCGATAAATGGTAGCATCCACTTCACATGAAGTGGAATCCTCCTTCCTCTAGTTGTTCGCTAGAGGTGTTTCCATGGGTTTACAACTCTCCACATTACAATCACTACATTATCTCATTTGCATAATTTCCTTGAGAGACAAATAATTCCCCATCACCTTGTCATACTTTCAACCAAAGAAAGTAGTGCATGAGACCCATGTCCTTCATTTCAAATTCCCTTGCAAGGTCTTCCTTGCAAGATATGATCAACGACTCATCACTAGTTAAAATAAAATTATCAACGTATAAGACAATAATAAGCACTTTACCTCCTATCTAGATGTGATTAGGTTTACATCTGCCTCACTTATGGTGAAGACCAAATCAGTGAGATAACTATCCATCTTGGTGTACCAAGCACGAGGTGCTCATTTGAGATCGTACAATGCTCAGTTGAGTCTACACATATGAGACTCTTGATCAAACATCTCAAAACCTTTTTGTTACTCTATTTACCCCTCCTTCTTAATAAACCCATTCAATAATGTTGTTCTTACACCCATCTAGTGTATATTCCACCTCATTTGTGTAGCAAGACCAAGAATTGATCTAATGGATGAGTACCTTGCTACAAGAGAGAAGGTCACCTCATAGTCAATTACATCAACTTGAGAGTACCCCTTGGACACAAATATGGCCTTGTACTTCCCTATGCTTCTATCTGTTGTCTACTTCACCTTGAAGATCCATCTCAAACCCACTATTGATTTATATGTTGGTCTTGGGACGTTTTCCCAAACACGACTCTTTGCAATTGATTCATATTCCTCCATTACATCAATCGATACAGGTTCCTCTATTTCTTCCTCAAAATAGGATGGCTCAATCTCAATAAGCTCAGTCATAAGAGTCATGTAGCTAGCGTACCTCTCAGGTGACCTCCTTTTCTTACAATAATTAGAAGGATATCTGACATTCTCCCTCGCATCTTGCATAAGTCTATCAACTTCCTCAGTTCTTTTTCTAACTTCTCTAGATGTTTTGATTTAGTGAATTTATCCACTCTCTACTCCACAATTTCTGGTTTCTCTACAACTTCACCAAATCAGTGAGATAACTATCCATCTTGGTGTACCAAGCACGAGGTGCTCGTTTGAGATCGTACAATGCTCAGTTGAGTCTACACGCATGAGAGTCTTGATAAAACGTCTCAAAACCTTTTTTTTACTCTATTTATACCTCCTTAATAAACCCCATCAATAACGTTGTTCTTACACCCATCTGGTTTATATTCCACCCCATTTGCGTAGCAAGACCAATAATTGATCTAATGGATGAGTACCTTGCTACAAGAGAAAAGGTCACCTCATAGTCAATTCCATCAACTTGAGAGTACCCCTTGGCCACAAATATGGCCATGTACTTCCCTATGCTTCTATCTGTTGTCTGCTTCACCTTCAAGATCCATCTCAAACCCAATATTGATTTATATGTTGGTCTTGGGACCTTTTCCCAAACATGGTTCTTTGCAATGGATTCATATTCCTCCATTGCATCAATCGATATAGGTTCCTCTATTTCTTCCTAAAAATAGGATGTCTCAATCTCAATAAGCTCAGTCATAAGAGTCATGTAGCTAGTGTACCTCTCAGTTGACCTCCTTTTCTTACAATAATTAGAAGGATATATGACATTCTCCCTCACATATTGCATAAGTCTATCAACTTCCTCAGTTCTTTTTATAACTTCCCTAGATGTTTTGCTTTAGTGAATTTCTCCACTCTCTACTCAACAATTTATGGTTTCTCTACAACTTCTTGAGGTTCTTCTTTTGGAGCTAAAATATCATATTTTGGTGGGATCTAAAGCTCCCTCTCAAGGGAGCACCACATATATTTCTCCTCATCAAATTTGCATCCCTTCACACAACTATCATTATGAGTGATGGCAAGTACACATGTTAGTTTTGGGGAGTTTTTGTGTAAACCACAAATACCCCCAATTCTGCAGTTGAGTAAAGCTTATTCCTTGATTATTTGGATATATGGCAGTAAAAAAGGGCTCCAAAAATCTTGAAGTGCGACACATCCAGCTTTCTTCATGAGAAAGCCTCCTTTGATGTAATTATGTCAAGAACCCTGTGAGGACTTCAGTTCTGCAAACAACCTATTGTGTTGCATGCCTCAACCCATAAATGCAAAGGTAGGCCTTGGTCATGCAACATCACCCTCCTTGCTCCCAAAATGATATGGGTATTTCTATCAATCACCCCATTCTGATGTGGGGTGTGGGGTGTTGTCAACTCTCGTCGAATGCCTTCTTTCACACATGAATTTTTAAATTTATTCAACACATACTCACCTCCATTATTTCTCCTAAGAGCCTTCACCTTGTTGCTAGTTTCTTTCTCAACCAGTGCCTTGAATTCTATGAAATTTTAGAATGTCTCATCTTTCTTCTGTATGTAGAGATTCGACACTTATGTGAGAAGTCATCAATAAAAGGAAAAAAATATGTGTGTCTCGCAGTGGAGCCTCTCAATAAAGGTCCAAAGACATCAGAGTGGATCCTTTCTTAGATTGCATGCACTTTGTTGTCTCAATCATCGAATGCATATTTTATCTACTTCCCCAAGGTACATCCTTTGCATACATCATGCTTCTCACGTGCTCCTTTAGGGAGGCTGGTGGCTATTTGTTGTATAATATTCAAGGTGACATGATACAGTTAACCATGTCTTATGTGCTAAAGTTCACCTACATCATGCCCTTGCACTTTCTCTTCATTAATTCTTAATGCAACACAATATTTGACATCTAACTTATATAGATTCTTCACAAAAAAGTCAATCTTCTTCTCCTGTCTCTTGCCTATGTGTCTTAGGGATGTTTTTCCTTTGTTGAAAATTGCGTCATAACCATTGTCTTCCAAAACTGCAATAGAGATGAGATTTTTCTTTAGGCCTAGAACAAACATGACATCCTTGAGCCTGTCAAGGGAGTGTGACTCCCTCTGAAAGGTGATTGTACCAATATTGGCCATGTTGTACCCACTATCATCCCCTAGCTTGATGTGCATCTGGAGATCTTTCTCGTCTAGGTCACTGAAAAAATCTCTACACCATGTCATGTGCAACAATGCACTTGAGTCCAGGTACCACATGTTCCCCATCACTATGTTGAACATGCATGGGATAAGGCTAAATTCATGGTTGAATTGTGAAGAAAAGACTTCACCCACTACTCCTTCTAAGGTATTCTTGCTTTCCTTTTTCTGTGGGCACTTTGTGGCATAGTGGCCGTATTCATGATAATGGAAGCATTTAATTTTTGACAAATATTTCTTCTTTCTCCATTGTTTGGATTCTGGTTTGGTTTGAGATTTCTTCCCTTGTCCCTTCTTTCCCTTTCTAATCAATGAAAAATTTTCTTCATCCTTTCCCTTAGATGAGGTTCCATCTCTAATATTTTGCTTTATTTCCTCCTGTACCAAATCGTACCATAAGTGTTCCCAATTGGGTATTTTCTCCCTCCAGTTCACTTAATATTGATAGTTATGCCAAATCTTGGGAAGGCCCAGAAGGGATATTCTTACCAAGTCGTCATTTGAAAGAGTAACACCAATTCCTGCAAGCTCATCATGAACTTGTGTGAATCTCCTCAGATATTGCAGGATAAATTTTTTGGACACCTAATCCTCTATGGCTTAGTGTGGAAGTGGAATAGACTAAGGAAGTCCAAGAGACCTTGGGATGTGGATCCCAATGGTCACACCATGTACTATAAATCTATATGTTTTGTTAATAAAAAATGTACTCTCATGTTTTATCTATCATACGCTTTCTACCATGTGTGTGTTTAACATGGTATGAGTGCAGGTGTATTCTTGCCCTCCGTAATTACTTTGAGCCATTTGTTTTATGGCCTTTATGTGTAGGTCATTTTTGCCATCACTTCTGCATTTCATGAATATTTTCTCAGCTAAATTCTAGCTGCAACGTTTTTCATTTCTCCAGCACCATTTTTGGCTTCCCTTTGCTTCGTACCTCCCTATTCTGCCTATGGTATTCTAAATCCTATGCAGACTGGCTAGCATGGAATCTCTGATGTTTCCACTGGCTTGAGCAAATTATTCTCTATTATTTCTTGCTACGTTTCTCGCGTCACTGCTCCACCTGCTATTCACTATTATTACTCCTGCCGCTCCTCCACCTACTATTCACTATTATTATTCCCTGCTACGCAGGTATCAAAGCATACAAAACACTCATGGTGCATTGCGTGCATTTCCTTTATGTCATTGATATTCGGCGTTACTATTACTATTAGCAATGACATTCCCCCCATCTCAGTAAGCGTTGTGTCGTGCTTGTTCTGGTTCCTAAGGGAGGTTGAGGGAGTCCATACTGCCATTGTATTCGATCTCGCAACCTCGTGTCTCCATCCCATGCACCACAAACACAACATTATTGATAATGCTTCTACATTGATCGCTCACTTCTGTTGTTGTTCATTACACTGATCACTCACTTTTGTTGCTTCATATTACATTGCTTCACATGCAATACCACTCAAAAATCATTGTTTGAATACCCATTGTGTCTTCATTCTTACACATACTACAAGTCCTCTACCTCAATCTCTCCTTGACGCACATGAACAGACACTGAATCACGACAAGAAAATAATTCAGAGTTAGCGAGACACTATGTCTCATGTTGCAATTTTAAGCAGCTTCGAGTGGGAGGCATCGAATGAGGAACTCTTTCATAAGGTTGCGAAGAATGCATTGAAGTTCTACACGCCTAAGTTTGGGACTGGTCGATGACTTCGGTTATTTTTCCCAAGTTCGAGGCACCTGTTAAGAGGATGGTATCAGTGTGGTGACTTCGGTCATTTTTCCTTGCCTTTGCTTTGATTGTTCTCCAATGTTCTAACTTTGAATGAGTGAAAAGCATAAGTTCGCATTGGCATGCAAGTTAAACCTGCAATCCTGTCAAGTGGAAGTGTGGTTTAAACCTGCAACCCTGTCAAGTGGAAGTGTGGTTCCAAAATCAGAGAGGAGCACTGATACATGCTCATGATGCTTATCTGTAATGGCTAGAAAGTCCTAGCCAGGAAAGAATTTCCAAATCTTAGAGTTTCATAGACGAGATGGTTTCGAAGTTGGAAATTCTAATAATATATTTGAGAGTACAACTGCAGAGCAGTTAAAGAGAAAGGTTGCTTGACTGGAATTCATATGTGAATGGATATGAACTTTGTAAATATAACTACTTTTCCTGCAATGGATTCTGATATTTAGGGGATATTCATGGACATCAAATCTGTCTTGTAATAAGAAATTGTTCCAAGGCATTTATAATCTGATGATGCTAAGAATGTATGCAATATTGTCATTTAAAGCATGAGTACTTTTAGCTTTGGCAATATTTTAGAAGATTAGATTTACCTTATCCAGTTTCTCTTTCAATGTTGTGTGTGCTCTTGCAAGGTCCAGGAGAGGAGGATATATATATATGGGCACTTGCCATTGGCTGCCACCATTGTCCGGTTAATACACATTTTTTGTATTGCCACTTATTTCATAACCGTTGCTGTCATATACTCTCCATATAACACTAGCTATTTTATTACTGCTTGATAGTCATATGAATGTCGAATGAACTCCATATCCATGTCATATCATTCAAGATGGTTTCCCATACTCTGTCACTACCACTCCTTCTGCTACATTGATACCACACTGTAGGTTTTAACCCCATACAGAAATTACTTGCGTACAAATTCTAAAACATAGAAAATAAACAATGCAATACCATAACACATTAAACACATATACACAGAGGTTTTCCCCTGGATCCCAAAACTGGGACTACCAGCTTGATTTTTCATTATGTTCCTTTCAATGTTACAATACATATTTATACATGACAAAGCATCCAATACCATGGACCGAAAACCATCGCGTCCAATACCATGGACCAAAAAACCATCGTGCCCAAAAAAAACACATCCAAAAATCATGCACAAAACCATAGGTGGGCCCGCCCAACCTAGAATAGGGTCGAAAACCAAAATTTTCCAGGGTGTTGCCCTGGACCCCATAAAGTTGGGTTACGGGCACCCTTCAAACCCCATATTAACTACATGGAAAGAATATAACACAACCCAACATTCTCCCACTTGTTGTTTTCTTTCCACAAGGGACCACAAGAGAGCTCAGTCATTTTCTGAGCCCTAAAATGCCCATTGTCTCTCTACACCAAGGGAACTTCTTAGAGCTCACATATTTTGTCAATACATCTGCAGTATTTTTCAAAGTGTCCACCTTTACCAGCAACACCTTTTTGTCTTCTATCATATCCCTCACAAAGTGATACTCAACATCAATGTGCTTTTTCTTTGAATGATATGCAGGGTTCTTTGCTAAGAAAATTGCACTTTGGCTGTCACTATCTATCCTTATAGCTTCATGTACTAACCCCATACTTGAACAAAATCTCTACAACCAAACTGCTTCCTTGCTTGCATGAGTGTCTGCCATGTATTTTGCCTCTATAGTTGATAGTGTCACTACAGATTGTTTCTTACTCATCCAATTGACTGCACCTCCAAATAGGTTAAACACATACCCACTTGTAGATCTTCTTTGATCTAGATCTCCACCCTAGTCTACATCAACAAAGCCACAAAGATCCAACACTTTATCAAATCCTGGTCTTCCTTGCTAGCACAAACCATAATCACTAGTGCCACGCAAATACTTGAAAACCCACTTCACTGTTGTCCAATTCTCCATTCATGGTTTTGACATGAACCTACTCAATACTCTCACTGCATGTGCAATGTCTGGTCTAGTACAGACCATTACATACATTAGGTTACCAACTGCATTTGCATATGGAACACAAGACATGTTCTCTTCCTCTTCTTGTGTCTTGGGACATTGTTCAGTAGATAACCTCACACCTATAGGAATAGGAACCTTCACCGGTTTACTAACCTTCATATTAAACCTTTGTAGTATTGTCTCGACATACTTCCTTTGGTTTAACCAAAGCTTCATCTTTGCTCAATCTCTTTTAATTTCCATGCCCAAAATATAGATTATAGCACCAAGATCTTTCATGTCAAATTTGGACGACAATTGGGTCTTCAAATCTTGGATAATTTCTTTGTCATTTGCAATCAACAACATATCATCCACATACAAGACTAGATAAACAACATGGTCACCAATTAATTTAAAATACACACAGTGATTTACTTTGCTTCTGGTGAAGCCAAGTCCTCGTATAAATGTATCAAATTTTGGTTACCACATCCTTGGTGACCATTTTAACCCATATAGAGGCTTCTTTAATTTGCATACCAGATATTTCTTACCCTTTACTGCAAAGCATCCATGTTGCTTCATGTAGATTTCCTCTTCCAGATCCCCATGAAGAAATGTTGTCTTCACATCCATCTGTTCTACCTCAAAATCAAAAGTAGCAACAACAGATAAAAACAATCTAATAGAAGTTACCTTGGCAACAAGAGAAAAAATATCACCAAAATCAATTCCTGGCACCTGGGAATAACCTTTTGTTACCAGCCGAGCTTTGTATTTCTTCACTTTTCCTTTTGCATTTGTCATCTTTTTGAACACCCATTTGCTGCCAATGGGTTTCCTTCCAGCTGACAACTCCACCAGATCCCAAGCCTCATTTTTGTGCAAAGATTCCATTTCATCAACCATGGCCTCTTTCTAGAGTTTTTCATCCTCTGAATCTACTACTTCCTTCACAATTCTAGGATCATTGTTATTAATAGATAAAGAAAACTTTGAACAGAAAGTAGATGGACTATACTATTCATGACGCCTTCTTTCTCAAACTGATCTTCTCACAGCCGAAGTTTGTGGCTCTTCATCTTCTGATTCCTCATTTGCTGTAGATTCTGGTTCTTCCTCTTTTAGCTCAAACTCTATCTTATTAGGTTCCTTTGGTTGGAATTCATGTTTAATAACATCTTTCACCTCTCTAAACACCACATCTCGACTGTACACAACCTTCCTTATTACTGGGTTCCAAAACTTATAACCCTTTAAACCATCCTTATACCCAATAAAGATGCATTTTCAGATTTGCTATCCAACTTGGTTCATTTCTCCTTTGGAACATGTACATATGCATCACATCCAAATACCCTCAGATGTGAAAGAGGGGGTTTCTTTCCAGTCCATACCTCTTGAGGAGTCTTATCACCCAACATTGATGAAGGTAACCTGTTGACCAGGTAACATGCAGTATCCACTACCTCTGCCTAGAATTCTTATCCTAACCTTGCACCACTGAGCATTCTTCTTGCACTTTCCATCAAGTTCTTGTTCATTTTTTCTGCAACTCTATTTTCCTAAGGTGTATATGGAGTAGTCTTTTGTTGTGAGATACCACACTTCCTCCAAAATTCTTCAAATTCCTTATTGCAAAACTCTCCACTATTATCTATCCTCAGCACCTTTATCTTCTTCTCTATCTAGTTTTCCACCAGAGCCTTAAATTCTTTAAACCTATCAAAGACTTCAGATTTCTTCTTAAGGAAATATATCCATGTACTCCTTGAGAAGTTGTCTATAAATGATACATAGTACATAGAATTACCCAGTGATGGAACCTTCACAGGTCCAAACAAATCACTGTGCACAAGCTCTAATATCTGTTTCGCCCTCTTACCACTAGAGGGGAAACTCACCGGATTCTGCTTCCCATATACACAATTTTCACTAAAATCAAAATCCAGAGAGCTATTGCTCATACCTTCTACCATATCTTTACCATGAAGTATTTGAAGGCCCTTCTCTCCAATATGTCTAAGCCTTTGATGCCATAGCATGGTCTTCTCTCCAGAGACCACTAGATTCTTTGCTCCACTTTCAGGAACCACAGAACTGTTGCACCCATCAACACCCGTGCTACCTTGCAGCTTGTATAGAGTTCCAGTCCAAGCTCCCTACATCAATACCAGTGCTCCCCAAACCATCTTACAAGTATCCTTCTCAAACACTATTTTTACACCTGCATCATCCAACTTGTTTACAAAAATCAGATTTTTGGCCAATGTAGGAATATGCAGAACACTCAGAAGTGCTCTAACCCTTCCACCTTGCAACTTCAACTTTACTTTTGTGCGGACAATGATTCTAGCCTTGCTATCATCCCCTAAGAAGACATCACCACCATTGTATTTCTCGTACTCTCAAAACCACTCTCTAAGGGGAGTGAAGTGTAAGGGTGCACCTGAGTCAATTAACCATGCCTCATGATCTACATGTGTACTTGAAGAAGCTAGGTACACATCCCCACCTTCATCTGAGGTGGTTTTTGCCTCTATAGAAGGAACATCATCAGACCCCTTTCCTTTATTAGGAGCTTTATATTTACAGTCCCTTTTGAAGTTCCCTTCCTTTCTACATTTCCAGCACATCACCTTTACAGGTTTTCCTGGAGATTTAGATCTCCCTCTAGATTTATATCACCCACTCAATGACTTATTTTTGTTTCTATTCTAGGACCGTCATACAGACAAGGCATCACCATTTTGGCTCTCCATATTTTTCTATCTCATCTCCTTCATCAGCAAGGATGAGACTATTTCATCAAAATGCAAGGTAGTTGCATTGCTACCTATTGCAATAACTAGACTATCCCACAAATCTGCTACAGAACACAATAAAATGATGCACTTATCTTCATTTGAAATTTTAATATCAACAGATGCTAACTGACTTACCATAGTATTAAATGCATTTAGATGCTCTGTCACCGAGTCTCCATCTTTCATCCTCAAGTTATACAACTTTTTCCACAAGAACAATTTATTCACCAGAGACTTATATTGGTACAAAGTCCCTAACTTGTCCCATAAAGCCTTTGCCATAGCTTCCCCTAATACATTCAACAATACTGAATCTGAGACACACAATCATATTATGTTCTTTGCCTTCTGATCCAACTTCTTCCATTCTTCATCAGACACTCCCATTGGTCTAGTATCTAGATCTACTACAATCCACTGATCTTTATCCACAAACAAATCCTCCATATTGAGTTTCCACAACTCGAAATTCTCACCATTAAATTTCTTGATCTCTATCTTTCCACTACTTGCCATCTTCTTTCACCACCAGAATCAATCTCGCAGATCTCCCACTAAACAGGGTCTACCACAGGCCTGAGCGAAACCCCTCAGCAACAAAGGCACCCCCTTGAAGCCAAAACAGTTCTAATACCAACTGTAGGTTTTAACCTTGGAAAAAAATTACCTACATACGAATTCTAAAACACATAAAATAAACATGCAAGATCATAACACATAAAACACATATACACAAAGATTTTCCTCGGGTTCCCAAAACTGGGACTACCAGCTTGATTTTTCATTATGTTCATTTCAATGTTACAATACATATTTATACATGCACAAGCATCCAATACCATGTCTTGAAAACCATTGCATCCAATACCATGTCTTGAAAACCATTGCATCCAATACCATGGACTGAGAAATCATCACGTCCAGAAAAACATGTGCAAAAATCATGCACAAAACCATAAGTGGGCTCGCCCAACCTAACATACGGTCAAAAACCCCCTGTTAACTATGTGGAAAGAATATAACACAACCCAACACACACTTCCTGTCCATATCGAGCTACATTTGTACCTCCCTCCACTTAGATACTTGTCACTATCGGCCCAATTCCTTTCTTAGGCATGCACTGCTAGCAGACCGTTGTGAATTAAATCATCAACGCAGTAAAATATAGATTTTGATGAGGATGGTGATGATATTCGATCCATAACACAAATGCATCCTTGAAAATTTTCAGCCAGATTAGAGCGGGATCATCCAGGTTCAGCCATTGGGTGCATTGTCGTGAAAAATTTGACATAGATGCAAATTTGTGAGAATTTGCAACTCATTGAGGTACTAATCTCTTGAATTTTCCATAAATAATTGTGCCATGAGATAAATTTATAATTTGAAATTTCAAGAGTGAAGTCCTAGAGATATTGGGGCACACTTCTCCTTCTATTTGTGTCTAAAATTCCTACGGTGAAATAAGGGTCGAAGTGCATTGTGGAAAGGGCTGTTGGAGGCAAAATTGAGGGTGTATTAAGTGTGTGCATATTCTCCTTGGCTTAGAGGGTGAAATTATCTAAGAAATCTCCACGATTCATTTCATAGGCTTTACAAAGGAAGGGGGCACTTACAAGTTATAGTTGTCCCTAATTATAAGAGCCAGTTAGAGGCATCCCCTTTGCACAAAAACAGGAGCACTTTGAAGAAGCAACACGTGATCACCAACATATTAATTGAGGTTTCTATTTTTTATATATTAGCAGTGATTGTTGTTGCATATTATGCTTCACAAAGATATGCATGTTTAAGAAGACAATTGCAAGTTATTGTATAATCCAATTGTAGTGACATTGTATTGTGAGTGGGTGTTGATTCTTGGTTCATAGTTGTGATGAGCGTTGGAAGTGTAAGTTTGATTTGTTGAGAAAAATGGATAAAATTGATGATGCATTAGAGTTTTTGAATAACCTTATTCATTCCACTATTCATGATATGGTAAAAATTAGGAAAAATGGTCTCTCTAATATTCGAATTTGTCTACAAAATGCACAAGAGAAAATTGAATTTTTTCAGCTTGAATCTCAGCTACAATAAGCAGAATTACAACAACGGAGTCATAATTTTAAACTTGTTTCTATTCAAAAAATTGAAACGGACTCTGATAAACAACAAGACAATAATGTTACAATTGATTCAGATTTAGTGCCCATTAAAGCAGCAGTTGTACATGCAGATTCGAAAGTTCATCTTGCACTTCCCAAGCCCATCATCAGATCTTGGGAAGAGCTTGTCCACAACAAGCACAAAACTGGTCTTGGATATGACAAGGACGTGGCCTTTCATATTCACAACTACTCCAAACCAATCCAATTTCAAAGAGCTAGATTTCTTCAGGACAGTTCATCTTCAACTATTCCTCATGACAGTTCACATTTTGTTGTTCCAGATTCTGCCCCTCTTCCACAGCAACAACAACAACAACAGATTGTGAAATGCCAACACTATAATCAAGTTGGCCATCTGAAATATCATTGTTTTGATCTTCATCCATGTAAGCACTATCATAAAACCAGTTTTTCTTCAAACAAATGCTTCAGAAACAAACGCCCTGCAAGAATAAAGATTCATCTTGGATGGATTGCTTTTCCACAATGGGCATCAACAACCAAGAAGATATTCCAGTCACATGTCAGAACTTGTTGTAGAGTATTGAATAGTCTTGCGGCTAATTTTTCTCTATCATATCACCTTGTATCTAACAGGGGGAGAAATGATGGTCATCTACAAGCTTCAAAGTCACATCATGCAAGCCTGAGCCACAACTTGCCACACTAGTTTCAAAGTTGTAGCTAGAGATAAAGATGCCCCTGAGCATGCCTTCAGTTGGTAATGCCTCTTCAAAGAATTTGGGACACTTCCTCTAGCAGAAGACTTTAGATTCTTTCCAGTTTCAGAAGAGTTCCATGAAGTGCATTAAGCATTCCAGAGTTGGTGGTAATCCTTAAACCATCACAATTTGAGACCTCCCTTTTTAGGTTGAGGTTCTCCTTTTATGCAAGGTGAGACCTCCGTTTATTGGTTGAAGGTTTCCCTCTTCAAAACATCAAGAACAATTCGTCTAGCAAAAGACTTGAGCTTCATGCAAGAATTGGAAGAGTTCTGTTATGAAACTAGCTCAAGAAAAGATAGAAAAGATAGATCAACGCCTTAGAATTCAGCCTCTTCGAGGGGGCAACCTCCTTTACATTACATAAATGAACAATTCTTCAATGATTCAAATGACAAAACCTCCTTTCTATATATAGGAGTCTAAGGAGTCACAATATAACCCAGCCGACCTAACAATAATAATATAAAGCCACAAAAATAACAATAGAGGGATTCTATGGGGCACAGTAATAACAATATGGGGGCAATAGGGGCACAACAATATTAATAAGGGGTACAACTACCATAGTAATGGGGTAATCACTAGTATTATAGGGACCCAACATGCCCCTCTCCTTCAAAAAAAGTGTTGTCCTCAATGCTTGAGTAGTTCTGGATAATTCTGTATAAATTCTCATCCTCCCATATGGAATCTTCCGTAGATAAGTTCTTCCACTTGATAAGATACTCCGAAATTGATCGATTTCGTAGCTGTCGAGATCTTGTTTCTGTGACTGCTTCCGATTCCGATATAATTTTTCCTTACTCATCAAGTTCTGGAAATATTGTTTGAACTGGGAGCTTGTCGCCTATAACCTTCTTTAAACATGAAGCATGGAAAACTGGGTGCAATCGAGAAGCTGCAGGAAGCTCCAATTTGTATGCCATAGTACCAATATTTTGCAACACCTTGTACGGACCATAATACTTTGGTGATAATTTATTATCCTTCTTAGCTTGCTTGAGGGACATTTTCTTATATGGTTGTAGCCGTAGAATACCCAATCACCTACATCAAAACTTCTTTCGCTGCGATGTTGATCTGCCTGTTGTTTCATTCTATTCTGTGCCAACACGAGGTTATCCTTTAAGAGTTGGAGGACTTGTTGTTGATGTTCGATGTGATGTTCCACTGCTTGAACCTTAGAATTTTCTCTTAAATATGATGTGATGGATGGTGGTTGATACCCATAAAGTGCCATAAATGGGGTCCTTTTTGTTGTTGTATGGAAGGAAGTGTTATACCACCATTCAGCCAGAGGTAACCATTTGACCCATTGTTTTTGTTTATCAGATACAAAGCAACGAAGATATCCTTCCAAACATTTGTTTACTATCTCAGTTTGCCCATCAGATTGAGGATGATAAGATGAGTTATGAGCTAACTGATTACGAAGACAAGAAAATAATTTTTTCCAAAAATTTCCAGTGAAAATGGGATCTCTGTCACTTACAATAATCTTTTGGTTTCCATGTAGCTTTTGAATTGTTTCCATAAATGTCGTGGAACTGTACTGGCTTTAAATGGATGTGATAATGCACAAAAGTGTGCATACTTGGTAAGTCTGTCAACTACCACCATGATGACACTGTTTCCCTCAGACTTGGGTAAACCTGTGATAAAATCCATTGAAACCTCCTCCCAACGTTGGCTTGGAATGGATAAAGGTTGTAATAGACCCGGTGTCTTAATTGTTTCAACTTTATTTTGTTGGCAAACAAAACATTCCGCCACAAACTTTTGAATATTTGATTTAAGGCCATCCCAAAAAAATTCCTTCTTAACCCTTTGGTAAGTTTTTAAAAATCCTGCTGAGTGCCCTCCTAAGGGAGAAGTGTGCAGTTACATAAGAATCTTTTGTTTTAGCTAGGAATTCTTACAGAGGTATATGAAATCTTTTTACCATAACGAATCATTTTGCCAGCTAAATGTATCAGACGTACTGGAATCTTGTTGTAATTTTCATCACCTCTCTGTGGAGGAAGCCTTTCTCTTCTTTCACCTTATTCATTTTTCATTTTGAATTTTTGAATTTTCATTTTTATTTTTATTTTCATTATGCATAGCACTTATTCATTTCAGAGGCGGAAGAGGGATCCCAACTTATTTATAACATAAGAGGTTGTTCTAGCAAAGAAGTAGTTTATTTCATCTCGGAAGTGCTTGTTAAGGTTTTCCCCCTTACCTTACTCTACTTGACTGAGATGACAAGGGTTAACCTAGAAAAATCGACTAGAGAAGGTTACACTAGTTAGCGTGCAAGTGTTGTGTTTACACCAAGGTTCAATTAAAATAGTATGTATTTTCCTTCAGTGTATGATGGACTAAAATTAACAATCTCATCATATAGAGGTGATATGACAAATAAGCAAGCAGCGATAGTTGTACAAGCCCTCTTCTACTTTACCCAGTTTGCTTCAAGAGTCATACATGGTTTCAAGCACAACTAACCTATGAATGAAACAAGCAAACAAACTAACAATCGACATAGAAAAGCAAGAGTAAAAGCAAAAATGAAAGCGAAGAAAGAAAACAATCAAGAAAGCAAACACACAAGCAAACAAAGCATGTGAGCAAAAAATCATGCAAGAAAAAAAGTTGAAAGTAAACACTACTCTTACTCCTACACTAACGATACATGGGCCTAATCACGTCAAGTGATACTTCCAATGCAACCACCGGCACATTGGTAGACCCATGTTGATGAAGTCTTAGTCTACAAGCAACCCATTTGCGCGAACCAGCAAGAAAACAATATATAACAACAAAGAAAACCATACTTCATGATTCAAAGAGCCCACGGGACATAAGTGAGTGCATGTGCATGACGAGCAGTCCATGGACTTATCATGGTGTTGTGTGACACTATGTGCAACTTTGAAGCTTAAGAACACTCTTCATTGTCACATGCAAGCAAATGAAAGAAACAAATATAACTTGTGTCGCAGACGAGTGATTGCAATCTAAGACTCCTCCAATGTATGAGAAATGGGATTGTGTATATCGAGTAGAGGAAGTCAAATTTGAGTGTTGGATTGATCTTGAGTGCATATATATGAGTGATGAGGAGCCTTGAGTGTTTGAACAATTTCCTGATTGGAGGTGAAACCAACCCGAAGAGAGTGAGGACTTGACATAACCATCAGCTTGGGCTGAGGAGCCTCGATGGTCTATTGGGTTTTGACTTCGTTGATAGATGGATCTTTGTAGACCAATGGCTTAGACAAGTTAACAATGAGTGAATCAACATCATGATCATATGATGAGGTGAAGAGATCATGACAACAAAGATGAAAAAAATTCAGGATATTAGTCAACATCCTCATGGTTGGATGGATCACACAAAGGGGTATATGAAAAGAAAATAAACTCATCCTCTATGTTTTTAGAAAAGACAGATGAAGGATCAAGTGGATTTTAAATGAGTAACTTATCCTCTTTGTTGTTGAATGATGGACTAACATCCGATGAGTCTTGCAAGTGATCAACAATAATTTCATCTGTGGATGAAGATACACATGCAAAATCATGGCTGGCAGGTTCACCAAAGAGGTTAGGAAAGAACAAAGGGGACTTAGACAAAAGGGAGTCATCATTCACTGAGTGTTGATGTTCAAGCTCTTACTCATACTCTTTGTGATTGATAGCACATATTGGTTGTGCAACACCAACTCTGTCAGTGGGTTTTTCATCATTCACAACAAGTGAAGACTCTAGAATAGACGAACACAAGACAACATCATCAGGAGGAACACCTGTGTGTAAGGTGGAGGTCAAAGAAAATAATGGATATGATAACTCGGAGGACTCACAACCAAATATGCACAAAAATTGAGTGGAATGATGTTGGGAGAGTGTGAAGGATGAACAAGTGTGTGAGCATGATCCTCAACATCACAGGGAAGTGGTGGAGCTACTAAATGAGTAGGAGGCGAAGGTCAGTTGAGACAATGCCCTCTCTCCCACAAGAGATTTCATAGTTCCATAAATGAATAATGTTGAGCGAGGCTTGATATCAACCGTCCTCTTCGGATGGGTAGATTTCTTAAGAAAATACTTGAACCAATCCCAAAGATAAGAAAATTTCACTTAGCTCTTCAGAGCTTGAAACTACAAGTCATGGAAGTGCTGCCAAAAATCAATAATGGATTCATGCAAAGCCCTCCACTCTTGTAACATTTTCTGGTCATGATTGTATTGATCAAAATCATAGAACATGTCTTAAATGAGATCACAGAAGTGCTCAAATGAGAGCACAGTGTGTGCCGGTAGGCTGAGCACCCAATGGAATGGGGATTCATGAAGTGTGTATGTAAGCAACAAACAAGCTTGCTCATCGGAAAACTCATCTTCCTCATAAATCATGAAAAGAAAGTTATATAAGTGCTTAGGCCAGGCCACTTCTCCTTCACCATCATACATAT